>JAZHYW010025951.1:0-11418 GCA_037355805.1 Ixodes ricinus | reverse complement strand
TATTGGCGAGGAGATCGAACTATAGGGGGCGCTGCGTTCACCAAAACAAATGCCGCCTGCGTGGAAAACAACTCCGGCGTCCCAGCGTGCTGCCGTTGGCTGCCGTGTTGTTGCCGCGTTCTCTGCAGGTTTGTTAGAATATAGTACGCTCGTGTTGCGTACCGCAGTTCTCATCGCATGTTTTAGAGCCTGGAATCAGTTTTCATCGCTTTCCTGCCGAAAAAAAAAACTCAAATCGCAGTGGATAAGTAAGAGTAGGGAAGAAGTTGACTGCGTACGACGTGGTGTGTGGTCGTCACTTTTCAAGCGATGCCTTCCAAGCAAACTACGCTAATGGACGAGGCATGTACGCGCGTAAATCACGCTTGCATCGACATTCGTTCAAACCGTACATTGTATTTTATAGGTAGAACATATTCTGCCGGCAACCGGCACAACAAACCGAGCAAAAAAAAATGGCCAGTAGTTGTTCCCATTGGGTTTCGTGTAAAAGGAATAGTCAAAACGAGAACTTCTAGTTGTGTGAGTAGCTCAGTGGAAAGGTGTTCGTTTCGCGTGCCGTGGGTCCCAGGTTCAAATCAAAGGAACCGATTTTTTTTTTTCGTGAAACATTTGGCGATTTTTATTTATTTATTTTTAAGAATAATCATTGCTGTCCGAAACTCCCGGCAATCTTTTTTTCCCGAGTGATTGTGCCGGCTGCCGGCAAAATATCCCCACCCTATTTCATAACAGTGCTCAAGAGGAGATTCTTGATACGCAACGCCGTTCCGTCGGAGAATCTTCCGAAGGGATCACACGATCGGGTCGTGAGGCTTCGGAAGTCACCGAGACGTACTGCTATCATTTGATCACTGTTTTATTCCAGGCTGTCTTTTACACTGGAACATATTAGGTAGCAGTATCAGTTCGATATTGTGATATTTACGCAATTTCGTGAATCATTTTGCGATTCCTATAATTTCGATTGAGCAATGCAAATGTGTGTGCGACTAAGTCCTCGTCGTGCAGAACTCATTGATATTTCATCGAGAACCGTGCACCTTTGAATAACCGATAAATTAAACTGAAAAAGACAACTTGTAACGTTAAATGCCAATATGCAGTCTAATTAGCCACATTCTACATATAATGTTCATCAGTGTGTTCTGTATTTTGGCCTTTCAAGAAAAACGTAATGTAATAACTATTTTGGTTGATGTTTTGGTGAAGATTTCTTTTGGGCGACGCTGCGCTCGATTACATGATCACATTTCAGCACGTCCTCGCCTTCAACGAGGCACCTGTTGCTCTCGCCGATGTGGCTGATGATCGTTGCAAGGAACAGGGACACTGAAAAGCAATGCGTGTGTTTCGTGAACACGGTTTCTCCAACCTAGGAAGCGCACAACCATCGCCACACCGCGTCAGTCACGCACAACCTGGCGCGCGCAGCCGGAGCGACGCGGCCGATCGCGCGCGCCTACACGTGGGTTGGTTTTTGCTTCCAACGAGAATGCGGCGACATTTAAAGCAAGGTGAGACAAGCAGGGACTATGCTACCCCTACGCAGATGATTTTCGAGCAGATAAATATTATCCACATACCTTTCACGAGCCTCAAGTCCTCGTGCTCCATGGCTGAACAAATACTAGCGGCGGGATTGTTATTCCCGCACAATATAGAGATTCAAGGAGTTGGGATCCAAGAAAGCCTCCTCGATACTGGAGCAGCGGTTAACATAATCGACGCGATGATAGTACCGGCTGATTGTAATGTTTCCCGGATTGCTCCAGAACTTTTCACTCGAAACAGCGTCAAAGTTCACACCGGTGGACAAGTGACGTTACTGGTCACTGGGCTCGGTGAGACGTCGTTAGTGGACTCCGTAATTTTCTCGAATTTCATCGCTCCAATCATTTTGGGTTGCGAGCTGTGCCAGAAAAACGGATTTTTAAGTTGAATCCCGAACAGAACAAGGCCACCAAAACTCCGCATCCACCCGTGGAAACATTAGACACCAGCATTCCACAATGCGAAAGTATTTTTGTGTCGCTTGTGTACCTCGTTCCACCGTGGAAATGTGGCACCTTTTTCTATAGTTTTTCTCCCATTCTCCCACCATACCAATATTATATGTGCTCAAGTACAGCAATCGGATGACTTAAACGTATGCGTTAAATACTCTGCTACAATGCCTGCCGTGACTGCTTCAATGATACGACTGACTGTAAACAACAAAAAGGTTTACGGTGAAGCTGTTTTCGACTCATGGCTCTGTACGAAACCAGGAAGGAACTAGCTGCACCACGGACACTCGCGGCTTGTACCAATAAATAATTCGTCGCTCTTGTCGTTAATCTAAGTACCACCGACATCACTCTCAATCCAAGGAAACAGATTGGTGTATTCCAACCGTTGGCGAAAGACAAGATATCAATACTTGCGAGTATTTTCTAGTGTCAGTGACATTTTTACAGTCAGGATAATTCTTTACTGTGGGAACAATTTAAGTTTGGACCAGAATTGAGTTGCTAGCAGAAAACAAAACCAAGAGGGTATTGTTATTACATCGACACTGCATCGCCCCGAGTCCGGACGAACTTGGATGCACACCGTATGCAACACATACCATTGACACCGGTGACAGCCAACCAATACATCAGCCACTACGCAGCCTAGCCTCAACATAGCGTGAAACCATCAAACAGCAAGTGACTGAGATGCTCGACCACGTGGGTGGTAAGTCCATCAACGAGACCGTGGTCATCACCAGTGGTGTTTACTGAGAAAAAAGATGGCAATGTGCGGTTTTGTGTGGAATACAGGAAGCTTAATAGTATCAACCAAGCTCGATGTGTACCCTCTTCCACGTGTTGATGACACCCTTGACCGACTACAAGGAGCGGAAGACTTCACAACATTGGATTTGTTATCATAATACTGGCAGGTGCATCTCGTTAAAAGGAAGGCTGAACCGTCAGCCTCCATCACACCAGATGGTCTCTACCAATTCAACCGTCTTCCCTTTGGCCTTTGCAATGCGGCAAAGTCATTTCAAAGACTCATGGACCGAGTTTTGGGCAATCTGAAGTGGACAATGGCGTTGGTGTATTTGGACGACGTTGTAATCTACGCAAACACTTTTGAAGAACACCTTCGAAGGCTCTCGCTCGTACTTGACGCCATAACTGAACCAACCGTCCTCTGAAGCCCCAAAAGTGTTTTTTCGGCTTTAAAAAGATCACATATTTGGGACATGTTGTAAACAAAAACGTCGTTCAACATGATTCCGCGAAGCTTGAGGCTTGTTTAAATGTCCGACGTCGACAACTATCAAGGACGTCAGACGTTTATTTGAATAGGCGTCACATTTTCGCCGTTTTCTTGTTAACTTTACTTCCCACGCTGCCCCCTTGAGTTACTTACTCCCGAAGAACGTACCATGGTGATAGGGCAATGAAAGAGCAGTCCTCGCTTTAAAACCTAAAGATGTCCCTTCTAAAGGCCGTAGTGCTTGCTCACTTCGACCCGTCCTTGTCAAAGACAATTCTACACACAGATGCCAGCGGAGCAACGACTTGGAGCTGTACCGCTGTACTACTTCAAGAATTTCCAGACGGTACTCAAAGAGTAATGCGTACTCAAGTCGCCGGCTTGCACAATAAGAAGAGATGAAACATTCATCTGGATTAGAATGTCTGGCCCTTGTCAGCTCGGTGCAGAAATTTCGCCCTCACTTTTACGGTCGCCATTTTACTGTTGTGACAGTTACATCAGCATTGACCTGGCTTCAAATCAAACGAGACCTGATGGCAAAACTGCACGCTGGGCGATTCTACTGCAAGAGTATGATTTTGAAGTCATACATCGTAGCGGGCGTAGTCATCAGGACGCTGACTTTCTATCCCGCAACCCACAAGACAAGACAACTGGGGCTCCGAGTGAGACGCTTGTTTTTGTGGCATTACTTTCAACCTACGTCACAGTCATTGTAAAGATAGCATAGTACAAGATATTGTGCACCGCCTCGCATTACTCGGTTGAACAGAAATTTAAGGCGACTGAGTCCGAGCACACCGAGTGGAAAAGGATCTACTCTGTCGCAGCAATGCCGGTCAACAACAATAGCTACCGATGATTCCAGCTTGTGTGAGGGCTGCCGTGTTGAATCTCCACCATGATGACCTCACGGCCGGTCACCTCGGTCGAGATAAGACTCTGGCCAAACTTTCCGAACGCTATTGGTAGCACTTGGATTCCGGACAGATGTTTCCAGGAGAAGGAGAAAATTGTCCAGTATTTCACCTTTCACTGAGAGTCATCCGACTTTACCACCGCAAGCTGCTTTCGAACTTATTAAACTTGATCACTTAGGGCCATTTCCGAAATCCAAAAAGGGCAACCGTTATATTATTGTCGCTGTTGACCACCTTATAAAGTGGATTGAGCTACGGTCCGTGCCTACAACATCAGCGAATCAGAATGTGGAGTTTCCACGTGAGCAAATAGTACTTCGCCACTGCGTGCGTCGCACCGATGAACTTCCATTCAGCTCTCGTATTTTTAAACACGAGATGGTAACTCATGGAATACACTACGTCCAGTCAGCACCCTACCATCCCCAAACCAAGGGACTCGTCGAGTGTGCTAATCGAACTATCGCCGATATAGTGTACGGTTATGTTAATGTTTCACATGATAATTGGGATGTGTACGTACCATACGCATCGTTAGCTTTAAACATGTCGCAACTAGCAGGTACCATGACGACCCCTTTTAAATTAGTGTATGTCAAAACTCCGGATCTGCCACAGGAATCAACGTTATCCACCACGTGGAACCATACAAGGCAAGCAATGAGCGATCATTTTGAGGACAGACTCAATGAGGCTCGCCGCCATGCTCCCGTCGCAATACCAAAGCCCAGCAGCGGATGCTAACCAATCACGAACAGGACGACCGAATGTCCCCCATCGTGCCAGGGGACCTTGTTCTTGTATGCCTTTCTGTTCGAAGGAAAGGAAAAGCAACCAAGCTACTTCCAAAATACAAAGAACCCTGTGAAGTGCTTCGACAAACAGGACCCGTGAGTTAACGGCTACGAAACCTCAATGCACCTCGAGAAGCATCCCAGACTTTCCCGGCTCACCACAGTCAACTGAAGCTGTACGTGTCAAGACAGACATTCAATCAAGACCAGCATGAGACACAGACTGCCGAGGACGGACAGTCCACCAGGAGGAAGGAAAGTGTGAGAGTGAAAACCTTTAGGTGCAACGAGCGGGACACAAAGAAGAAAAAGAGGGTCGTAGATGGGAGACGAACGAAGTGGCAGCAACGAAAAAAAACGACCTGTAACAATATAAATAAATCTCGAAAACATTCCACGCAACACAACCTCGAAGTATTAGCAAGTGTTCGACTAAATCCTAGTTGTTAGAGGCAGGCGGCAAGCAATGTGGAAATAATTCGTTTTACTTTCATCAATTAATGGTGCCTCTTATATATCTGGTTTACATAAATTGTTTCCTAATACTATCACAAAATCTGTACAAAGCTAAATAAAAAATAAAGCGTAGGGCGTGAATGTAGTATCGGAGGAAATCACTTCCAGAATCAACGAAATGCGTGATATTTATTTATAAACATTGAAATGAGCAAATTAGTTTTTTTTTCTATTTAACGCACATACAAGATTACTTTCAGAGTTTACCCGTATGAAAATACTTTTTCTCAATGATTACAGGTATGTTATTTAGAGCAGATAGTCGTTTAAAAACAAAGTGCTTGCAAGGATGAAAATTTAGATGCACGTAAGCTGTCCGAAATCATCGATATCGTATATTAAATTCATGCTATATTTGGACATACACACTCACGTCAAATTGGCACTCACCTCCGAAGCATGTTGTTAGCACTAGTGTGAGTACAAAGCACACGCCTCCAGACATTGTGAAGCGAGACAGCTACTTCTGGTAAAATATTCTGCGAGTTTTGCGAGTATTTATACAGTTCTGAAATGTCTTCATAACCTGCAGTCTTTCCTTCATTAAAGTCAGAAAAGGCAGCGCCACCGCAGAATTATTAAAAACTTGACCTATTCAATATTTTTCGTTTTTGCGCTAGATTTCGCTTTCTTCACGTCATATGTGTTAAGAGGGAGATGCTGAAGACAACATCTTCCTTCTTATTTTTCAATATTAATCATAATGCCAGAAACTTGTCGGCGCAACGCACCTGCCTGCTTGTCACTAAAGTGAAGTTTTCACTGTAATGATGCGACACGACGATGAAGAAAATCAATCTTACACGGACCCGACGAAATGTTAAAGGTGCCAAACAACGTGCAAAACTTCCGAACACACGCAAAGGTCGCCGGACGCGGTTTTATGAATGACTGCGGAATGATGTGACATAAGATTCTCCAAATGTACGCACAGTAAACCTAAACTGTCAAAAAAACGTCACACGTTTAAGTTCAACTGTCAGTCTTAGCAGTACCCGCAAATATCATTTCAACACAAGCTGCTTTTGGAAATCGAGTGCCCTTATCCCTGCTCCTCCAAGACGGCAAGGATATGGCTATTGCCAGTATTTATTTCCGTTTCCTTTCACAATATTTTAATAAAATTGAGACTGATTCTTCACTGATGGAATTTTATATAAGGCGTTTGTTAAATTTGTTAAATCAAGATCTCAATCAAAAAAAACGGAATCTAGGTACGGTTTAGGTGAGTAGTTTCGAAATAAAGTTAAGTGTGTTTTGAAATTTTTACTTCTGTTATAGGACAACTGACAGCGGTTCAGCCTTCACCAAAAAACATCTTATAATGTTTCAAAGTAATATTGGATCTACGCTGCTTAAGTCTTGCAGTAGTAACAAATATATTGCTCGTTAAAACTCCTAAAATCTTGACGTTGCTCATCTTTTTAAAATAGAGACTATATAACCTATATATATGTTTAGTTACGTAAAATGCCCAGTGAACGTTTAATTTGAATCTGGACACTTGTTAATGCACTTATTACATAAACCGTGCATTTAAATAAAATTTGAACTGACCTTAAATGAATCTTCAGTAGTGTTTATTAAAAGGTGCAGCAATGTATCATCTCATGACCGGGTTGCTGCAATTTGCTGTGTGAGTATGTGTCAGAATCAATTAGGCTAAACCGACGGTATTTATTAGCTGCACCAAATTAAAAAAGAGAAATGTATTTATACACTTTTACTTTTTGTATTAGATTACCTGATTTCCTAGACCATTGGAGACGAGGTTGTTTGTGCAAGTACGCTGCTAATTCACGAATATATTTTAATAACTGTTTATTTAATGTCCTTAGGTGGCATATGGGTGTTACTAATTCGATGTCCAACCTCCAGGCTGCATGCTCCAACCGCAAGCACTACTAAACCTATAAGCATTTGAGTGCTCCCGGGCAGATTATTTTAGTCATTTAAGCTTCCTTAAACATAAACTAATTTAGAAAAGAGCGAAAATAACGTCACTATCTTCCCTTGCGTAGCATCAGAGTAGCGGTGTTACCCGTGATGTGGGTGTCAGCTTTCGGTGTCAGCTGTAAATCTTGGTGTCTGCGTTGACCTCTGCTATCGGCGCCGACTGTGGTGTGCCTTTTTGGACAGAACCTACGAATGATTTTTCCTTTTACCGGTCCGTAACGCTATTTGCACAGTTTTGCAGAGCAGCTTTTATCGTATCAATAAAAACGCAGGGGTCGCAACGCGCTGCCTGCTTGATGAGGTGACGAGAATGAAATGAAAGGCTAACAGAAGGCGCCAAAATATAAGCCTTACACCAAAAGCCACCAAAAAATTATAAACACACTGTGATAGCCCCGGCGGATGCCCCCATCACTGATGAAGTCGTTACTCTGATGCTACGCAAGAGCAGAAATAGTGACATCGCTGTCACTATCTGCGACATTAGTTTCAGGTTTGCGGAACCCTGCGGAACTAATATAATTTGGCTTCTAGCGCGCAAAATGTTGCACGTTTATTACAGCTTGCGGTTGCAGCATATAGCCTGAAGGTTGGACATCAATTTTGAAACTGCGATATGCTCTCTAAAATCATTTATTAAAACAGTTAATTAAATAATATATGTTCATTAGCCGCTTATTTGCACGAACAACTTGTTTCTAGTGTACAAGAAGTCGGATAAACTAATAGAAACACTAAATATGTCCTAATGAAACTTTCTTTTTTGACGTTCGGTGCGGCTGAAAAAACGCCGTGTATATTATCCCACATCTGGACTCCTAATTCGGAGAAAAAGAGGGAGAGAATAATCTTCATTTATAAAAGAGCAGAAACTGCCTTCGTCTCAAGGTGGGCGGTCCATTGCTCCAGAAGACCATGGTCCTCGGCTGCCCGTTGCGCTCTGTCGATCAGCTCGACCTGTTCACGCAAGGTTCAGAATGGTCAGCCGGCTCTCCCAGTGCTCTCTGGTGAGTCCTACTGTGGGTTGTATCGCCGGGCTGTCCTAGCATCCCCGCGTTCTGTGGTAAAGTTTCTTGGGCACATTGCATGACTTGCAGTCATATTCGTAGGTCAAAGGGTAATGTGTACGATGTGCAGATGTGTTGTTTCGCAGATGCACCAAGACACTACATCCTTCCTAAATAGCTTCGTGAGGTTGTACGTAGACTATTTTCCCAGTTTGTAGTGTTCTAGCATCTCTACACTCCTTTCCGGGATGCCTTCTTGCGGTAGCAACAGGTATCGAGCCAAAGCGTGGGCCGCCTGGTTTTCTGCCAGATAGATGCTCGTGCCCTGGGGCCAAGACTATCTGGTTCTTCAAGCTCTCTTTCCTTGTTAGGAAAAGAGAACTTCTGCAACTCTCCAGCTCTGAAAATTTATGCGTGCTGACTTTGAGTTCGTGATTGTTGTGATGTAGTCTCTGCTTGTCGTATCCGCCAAAGCGATGGCCGTTTCTTCCGCCGCTTGTCACGTGGGTCCTAACTGTCACAGCTGCCAGATCCTTTACGCTGCGGTTTACCAAGCAGACAAAATCTGCTCCTTTCTCTGCATATTTGGCAGCATTTGTGTATCTTTCCCTCGTATCGTTTCCTGAGAGCTTCTACCTTGGCGGTCCTCCGCTCCCTATGGTGTTCCGTTTCCATATTTCGCAGGATGGGCTCCACTCTTACCTTTTTTCTCACATCCAACGGGGTCATTTGTTTGTCTCTTGTCTCACCATCGGTACGGTAGCCGAGCATTCCCAACGTGGCGCAGTCGCGGCCGTGAGGTTGAGTGTTTCCAGTTGGCTTGTTTTGTGGGCCTCTACCATCTCTTCCCACAAGTCGTGGACCACAAGTTCCATGACCCTCTCCGTCAAAATTGTAGCCCGCAGAAAATATGCCAGCTTTCATGCCTTCCTGTCGAGCCCGTTGATCTTATTTTATTCGTTATTTTTCGAAGCCCCAGGGACAGAGTTCCATATGTGATCCTGCTGACCGCCAAAGCTTGCACTAGTTTGAGTGAGTCCTGTTCCTTGAGCACTTGCTTGCAATTTAACCCCTTCTCATTATGTGCGGCTTAGGAGACCGTCCCCTGCAGCCGCAGCACTGCGGTTGCTCTGGCTCCACCTCCTCGCACATTCAACTCCAGTATCCGGATTGTATTGACCTTCGCGATGGTGAGTCCGTTGAGGGTACGCTCCTGATACGGCTACTTCGGTGGTCGCTTTTCACTTGTTAGTTTCTTTGGGATTAACAGCTCTGACTTTTCCCAAGCAAACTCCGGACTGTAGTTCCATCAGGAATGCATGTCTTGTACACCCGCCTCCTGCAAGCTGTCCCGCTCGTTCTCTGCTGAGTCGGCTGTCGTCCAGACATTGAAATCAACGGCATAGATGGCGTGATTTATTCCTTTGTCACTCTTTGGCCTCTGCGGTAGGCCGTCAACGCACAGGTCGAATAAAGCAAACGTGAAACGTTTGTAATAGTAATTGAGTAAACTACTAACTACTGTAAAAAAGTAGCGAGTTACTTTGAAGTTACTTTCGAAGTTACTTTTTATATTTTTGTGGTAGCAAAATGAACAGCAGTTTTGATGCGTGAAAACCCCTGCGAGCCTAAAATAAATGCAGTCATGTTATGGCTTGCGTTTTCACCAAAATAGTTTATTCACTCGCAGAAGCAATTGACTTTCAAAGTCCTTATCAGAGAGTTTTCCCCTTTTCCTCCTAAAGACGTTCCCAGCCAAGCTAAAAAGACGTTTCACCGACGCGCTGGAGGGAACGGCAGCGTTGAATTTCAGAAACAAGCTGTGCAGGGTCGGGAAAGCGAGTGTCAGCATCTTCGGTGTTCATGACGAAACATGTGAGGTTTGCCCTTGCTAGAAGGTCTTTAATAAAAAAAAAAAACTCTCCTTTTTTTTTTTTTTCTTAGGCAAGTTGAGATTGTTATGACTGCCCCCTCTTTATTCCCACGACGTTCGGAGAGTACGCTGAGCGAGTGCACCTGACCGTCAAGGGTTCAAGTCTCGCGCCACGACGATGAGATCATCCGGACGACTGCGCGTTTCGTTGCGGTGCTAGTGCTACGCTACTGAAGAAAAAATTGTTTTGGTTTAACAAAAGATGAAACGCAGTATACTTCGCCGCTGACGCCGGGTCCAACAAAAGGATCTCCCAAGGGTGACTCGCAATCCTCTCCGGCGACTACGGTATCGGAAGGACGCGAAAGATTACGTGAACAAGCATCGTCGCTCGTACAGTTGCCGTTCGAAGCGGGAAGGTGCTCCCATGAACGGATTATCCGTGTCTGCGTTTGTGCGCGGGGGAGTCCGGCTTTGCAAGGGAGTATGCGCTGACGACGAGGCGACCATGGAAACAGCCGCCCAGCTGCGAGGTCATTCCAGTGGCGCCTACGGCCTACCCGCGGAACCCCCAAACCGCTTGAGTCAGAACTCACTAAAGGCAGACAACATGAAAACAACAACAACCCAGGAGTGTCCCCGTCTTTCAGGGTTGCAGCTGGAAGTGCGGCGCCTGCGTGCATTACCGGATTAGGTCAATACCCGACCAAGGCTTGTTAAGCATCTGTTCCTGCGTTCGTGCGCGCCGGTGTTATGTTTTGACTGCTCGTTGCCACCTTGGCCCAAGGACGCTTGTAATGCAGTTTTTACGGCTGCCGAGTATAAGTTCGTGGGAACGAAATGTGAGGAGGCCCCTTGCTTGGAAATGTCACTTCATCTGCCGGCGTCTTATTTATTTCTGCGCTCGAACTTTTGTGGTGAAAAATTAGCACTAGATTTCGAAAGTAGTTGGTAATTTGAGTAGAAGTTACCTGAAAAATGTAGTTAAGTTAAACTACTAATTACCCAAATAAAGTTGTAATTGAAAGTTACCAAGTTACTCGGAAAAGTAGTTAAACTACAGTAGTTTGAGTAGAGTAGTTGAACTACGTCCA
>JAZHYW010025949.1:0-12439 GCA_037355805.1 Ixodes ricinus | reverse complement strand
CCGTTACCGTTACTTTTCCAAAAATAACGAAAGTTACTTTTACGTTACTTTTGTGTTCGAGTACATATGTTTGGCAGCATGCGAACGGGGACTGCTGGAACACAACGAGCGAATCAACACCCTCATCTTTACGCCGGTTTTAGTAACAGTCCGGTTCATACTATTACCAGGGTCTGATTTACTTCACTAAAGCGCGAAACACATGTACGACGAAACCGTCCGATCCGACGTCCGATCAGGCAATACGACGGTCGGAGGCGAGGGTTTTCAATGCTCTCCGGTGCTACGAAAACCCTCGCCTCCCAAGGTCATTCCGGCAGTTCGCACGTCGGATCGGACGGTTTCGTCTTACGTGTGTTTGGCGCTTATGTGGAACAGGACACCGGTTACCAGCACACTCTTTCCAGGTTTCAAACTTTTTTATATTTTTATTATGACCTTAGGGAAGTGAGGACTAATCAAGCGAAAGATTCTTCTGTGTACAAAAGTGGGTCAGGAACTTTCAGGCAGCGAGAAGAGCGAAAGTAAAAAATTCCATAAAGGTTTTTTTTTTTTTTTTTGGTAACTAGAGAAACGAGCAAATCGCCTCGCCACTGGTTGTCCACTGTTTTAAACGGATGTCTCTCCCCCCCCCCCCCCCCCCCCCGCTGTCCACCTCTGCTGCACAAAGCAGAGGGGGAAGAGGAGGGAGGGGAGGGGGCTGTAACGCAGTCGTTCGTTCAAACCTTGTAAGTAGTGACACTATGAAAAAAAAAAAAAGGAGGACGAACTTAATTAGCTGGTAGCCGAAGGTTTTTTCGCCTTCGAGGAGCGAGATACTGTCGCCTTTTAACGGATGTCTTTTTTAGTCAGAAAGTTTTTTTTTATATAAGTTTACTTTGACGGATGCTGGTTCCATTCAGCGATAAGCTTGTGCAGGATTTTGAGATGGATGGGTGAATAGATGGACTGATAAGTGGAAACCACCGTTTTAGGAAATCGAAGTTTCAGAAGTCTCAGCACCAAGATACGGCATTGCCTGGGCATTGCGTGCTCGAGCGCAAGTAGTTGCCCCTCGAGCAGAGAAGCTAGATCCTCCATTGAGCTTAGTGACCTAAATTTAGTTCCCCTAACGTCTCCAGTTTTATGCACAAGATTGCTATTCTTAACGTTAGATCAGGCGTCATGACCTTTTCCCAAATACCTAATGTATTTCACCAGTTTTGGTCAAAAGTAACGAGTAACGAGTAACGTAATTTGATAGCCGATACCGTGAAAAAGTAACGAAAATACTTTACTCGTTAATCATTCAGAATACTAACGAGTACGTTACTGCGTTAGCTCCAACACTGATTTTAAGTAACTTGTTCGGTGAATCCCTGCGCATTTGCTCACCCTCGAGTCAAGGTCACGCTGCAAATTCATCATACAAAAGACAAGGTGTTTGTTGCGGACATGATGACAAAAATATCTGCGGACGGCCCTCAATCGTGTTGGAAACATGTTTGTTTCATGCACATGTATGCTTCCAACATGTTTGCAGATATTTTTTTTATATGAGCGATGTAAAAGGACCGTCACACTAGGAAGAAACACTGCTCAAACAGTGTCTTTTGTGTGATGTTTTAGCACCGTGACCGCAGTCTTAGATAAATGAAAATTATGAAAATATTCATTTCGTTTTTGTTTGGTATTTCCTTTCCAACCCTGTTACATTCGCACTATTATTATTATTTTTTTTTACGGTGACGTGGTTGTTATATTTGGGATTGTGAGCGAACTAATCCTAGGGGCCGACATGGAAGGCGTTTCAACCTAACGAACTTGTCGTCGGCTTTTCTCCGCCCATGCAACAATAAGCCTGTATTCTTTTTTTTTTTTCGCATAACAACAAATATTTTACGCAAAATATACTGTTTTCAAAACTCGGCTTTCTCTAATGGCTAAAATATTAGTTTCATTTTTTTTTTGGAGGCGGGGAGGGGGGGGGGGGCGATGTACGACACCGTCGTTGTACAAGGTGAATGACAGATAGAAGTGTGCTCTATAACTTTTAGCTTTGAATATGAGTACTTTTCTGCCTAGAAGAGTAGCAGACGAAAGAGGCGAATCGGGGGCAACAGCGCCTCCTGTAGTCTGCAGGAAAGTGCGAATACTTCGATCGGTCGTTTTTCATGCGCCGGAGATTCTTCCCAAAAGCTCTAGCCACAGGCTGCGCAATTTACAACCAGATGCAAAGTTTTCATGCCTGTATATATATATACATATATATCATATATATGTATATACAGTGGTTTCTACGAAAGGTGGACAAATTTCGACATTGCGAGAAACTATGCGTCGCACCAAAAAGGTTTGTGCCGGTTTTGAACCTGGGCCAGGCGCATGTGTTGCGAAAACTTATTCAGGTCTGCCATAATTCCCATTGTTAATTATTTTTAGTAATCAACTTTTTAATATTGGGTTTAAGTGTATCGGTATCAACTAGAAAACTTGCTCATCAGCGTCAAGAGACACTCAAGCAACAAATTGCAGAACGATAGAAGGCACGCGAGCATTGTAGGCGTTTCTTAAAGGGATACTGCAACGAAATTTCGGCGCTCATTTTTTGGCCTATATGCGTCCAAAAAGCAGTATCAGATGGAACATACCATTATCTTGTTATAAAAGTCTCGAAAAAGGAATTTTAAAACGAATTAAACGATTAGCAAAGTAGCAGCCTGGTAGATGGCGCTAACGCCTCGGTTGCAACAGGCTCGTCCATAGTAGTTACAGGTCAAAGTAGCGGCAAATGCCTGATCGGTCGTTTGCCGCTACCTGCCAGCACCTCCACATCCAATAGCGTCCCATCGTTTCCGTGACGTCGCGGTGCAACGCGGAGAGGGTTTTGCTACATATTGATATATTTGCTATTATCTTGCGACCTTGACTTGGCGTATGTGGAAGCTGCGAGAGGGAGATTAGAAGTCGTTTTTGTTTCCGATGGAAACAAAAACGACTATTGGGGGATTATGCTTCGCATCCATAGATAAAGGCTACTTCGTGTCGTTTTGAACCTGGGCCGGGAGCCTATTTAAGAAAATTATTCCAAGTTTGAGATAATTACATTGTTAATTATTTTTGCGCAATTAACTTTTTAATATTGGGTTTATAGGGCATGGTTTCAACTAGAAAATACCAGCTCATCACCATCAAAAAACAACTAAATCAACGAATTGCAGAATCGATAGAAGGCACGCAGAGCATTTCCGGGCTGGCTTGAAAACCGCATGAATTCGACGGGTTTTTTAAGTTTCGGTTTGTGCATCGGAGCGCACCTCAACCCCGGTGGCAGCGCTGCCCCGTGGAGAGATAGTGCAACCAACCTTCTGCTGCTGTGTCATCGCGCGACGCAGCAGGGGCTGGCTGCGCTATCTCTCCACGGGGCGCAGGCTGCCGCCGGAAGCGCGATGCGCCTGCCGATGTAAACCGAAACTTAAAAACAGTCGAATTTGTACGGTTTCGTGAAAGCCGTAAAATGCTTCGCGTGCGTTCTATCGTTCCGCAGTTTGTTGATTTACTGGTTTTCGATGACGCTGAGCAATTTTCTAATTGAAACTATGCCCTTAAACATAATATTAAAAAGTTAATTACAGAAAAATAATTAACAATCATATTTTCTTGGACTTTAATAACTTTTGCCCAGAAAGGGCACTGGCCCAGGACCAAAAAGACACAAGCCTTTTTTTTGTTGCGACGCGTAGTTTTCGCAATATCGAATTTGTCCACCTTTCATGAAACACCCTATAGATATATATATATATATATATATATATATATATATATATATATATAGTACAAATAAATAAAAATACGCGCAAGAACGTCAACTGCCCATAATAAAGCAGTCTTGGTTGGTAACTCTGGGATTACTAAACGTCTTCAGAACGGCAATCTCCAATTTATAGCGAGATGCAAGTTAAGAATGTACCAGAAGCTCTTCTCACTTCCCCATTACCGCCAGCCACTGATTTTCGGCGATGCGCAAATAGTCCGCTATCGAGACCATAATATTACTTTACACTGACGTCACATAACTCGTCCTGGCTACTGCCTTTCGCGGTTGGTCCGCAGGAGTGATTCGATGCCGCGGCTGGTACGTGGTGGTGTCCGACTATTGTGTTTAGTGACTGCCGAGTGTATTGCGAGAAGGCACGACCGTAAACAAACCATAAATAAACGTTGTGAACAACTTTGTGACAGACTGACGCTACTAAGAACAGCAAAACAAAAATAAATAATACAGTAAAAACAAAATTGGGGATAACAAGAGAGATAGGAGCGATCGGGGAGCTGTTGTCGAAGTGACACATGAATTTGTTTATTATGTTGAGCCTGTCAGCGAAACTAAAGAAAGAAAAGAAAGAAAGAAAAACCCTGCTCAGTCAGCCTTGATTTAAATATATATTAATTTTTTTTTTCAATCCTTTGGCAAATTTGTGTTGTCTTCCGATTCTCATATGTAAAAATGAACTTACTGTCTATTAGAATTACATTTTTTCTTGACTTGAAACCTTAAAAGATTATCGTCATTCCATCCATGAGCAACGAAGGCGACAGCAAGCTCACGTCTAGCGTATGTTGCGTTTTATTTTTGTTTGCTTTAAAAGAATTATCTTTAATTTTAGTTTCCACACACACAGAATCGTATACAATAACTATCCTTTAATTATAACAAAAAGAACGCTTACAATTTACGCGATAAAAATAAGAAGTAATAGAAGGATTGAAACTAATATGTTTCAACTTTTAATATTTATTTTAATTTTTTTAATCGTAACTTATGTGTAATAAAACGAGCGTTAGTAGGTTAACACTCTTCCATCGGTACTTTCTCTGCATGTCCTTACCCTTATCGCGCAGCGGGTTTTCTTTAAAGATCTCGCCAACCAACTTGCTCACCAGTTCCCGTCATTTGCTTAGCGGTTACGAATCAAACGTTAAATTCAATCAACGAAGTTTTATAGGTAAAAAGAGGAAAAGCGAAAGTTAAAAAGAAAGAAGAACGAAAAAACACACATGAAAGTCAATTAAAATCAGGAATTTGAGGTTAATGAAACACGTCGTTTCTTAATAAATGTAATAACGAAAAAAATATAACGCACCAAAAGGTGTACAAAGCTACGAGAAGAGACATTGATCTTAGAGTACTCGTCCACCGCACTCCCCGGTCTCATTTGATTACCGACTACTGACAAGTTTGTCCACTGTACGATCTTCGCCGAAACCTTATCACATTTTAGAACAGCGCGTAAAAATGTTTTTTGTCGTCTTTCGTTTTTTTTTGTTGTTTCTTTTAAATTTAAGAAGCGCAGGAAGACCGAAGGCGAGAAAGGAAACATTCGCGAGAAAAACAAGAAATTAGGAGACGAGCAGAGCGTGAAAATAAAATTAAAGGAGCCGTTTCGTTTTGTGCATGATTCATCGTCGCGTACAGACGCGTATTTAAAAAGAAATGATTTTTTTTTCTTTTCGCGGGCGACTTTAAAGGTGTCCCTCCCCCCTCCCCTTCCCTCCTCCCCTCCCCCCTATATACAAAAGTTCCGCCATGCCATCTCCGCGGGCTCCCATATTATCGAACATTTTTTACCTACATTTTTCTTTTTTGTTTTATATTTTACAATTGTATTATTTCACCGCTCTTTCATCTGGCTTCCATCCCTTCGTTTACTTTGAAATCTAATATATTTGGTTTCTTGGGGAAAAAAAATGGCTATGAAACTGGTGCGCCAGCTATAGATTAGAGGCGCGAATTAAAATCACGAAAAATGGCATCAAACCCGAACACGTGAAAGCAAATAAAATATATACACAGGAGAAAAAAAAAAAAGTTCGAATAAACAAGAGTGAGGGGAAAGTAGAAAATCTGTTTTGGTTTCGAGCTTCGTGATGTATACGAGGATTTTCGGATCGAGGAAAGCAGGTAGCGCTTCGGATTTCTAAAAATGAAGCTTTTCTTTTTATTATTATTGATATTTTTCTTGTTATGTCTTTCACTGACGATATTTCATTCGTGACGCCTGGCTTCAACTGGTTTCTTTTGTTTCATTTCAATGACTGTCTTTATTGTTGCATCACGGATATTTGTGGAACATTAAATTACAGTACAAATCTGCTTTATATCCTTTGCTTTCATTCTATAATTTAATTGTTGTCTTCTTCTATCTGATGTGCGGAATCTGCGAAATAAATAGGATTTAAGATATTTAAGAATCATTTTTCTCATTTATTTCTGTAAAATAGGCTGGAAGCAGATCTGTATCGTTACTTGTATGGCCACTATTTATTACCCATGAATGCCGACTTTCATCGCATCCAGCCTTTTACTTAAAGAGCTAAGATGTCGTCTGTTTTAATTAAGAGCGGAAATAGAAAAGCGAGCATGTGAGCTCAGTCATGTTTGTTTTATAATTCCCCGAATCTTTGATTTCCCTATTGATCTCTGGAGTTTCACGAGTTGGTGGGTGAACCAAACGAATTAGTTCGATGTAGAGTTTCTGAAAGAGAAACAAGCGATTCCGAGATATAAATTCAGAAACAAACGTTTTACTAAAAAAGAAAAACAAATATATTTCTTTTTCTAGAACGGAAGGAGCAGAAGACAAAATTAGGTGATCTATCTATCTATCTATCTATCTATCTATCTATCTATCTATCTATCTATCTATCTATCTATCTATCTATCTATCTATCTATCTATCTATCTATCTATCTATCTATCTATCTATCTATCTATCTATCTATCTATCTATCTATCTATCTATCTATCTATCTATCTATCTATCTATCTATCTATCTATCTATCTATCTATCTATCTATCTATCTATCTATCTATCTATCTATCTATCTATCTATCTATCTATCTATCTATCTATCTATCTATCTATCTATCTATCTATCTATCTATCTATCTATCTATCTATCTATCTATCTATCTATCTATCTATCTATCTATCTATCTATCTATCTATCTATCTATCTACCTATCTACCTATCTATCTACCTACCTACCTATCTACCTATCTATCTATCTATCTATCTATCTATCTATCTATCTGTCTATCTGTCTATCTATCTGTCTGTCTGTCTGTCTGTCTGTCTGTCTGTCTGTCTGTCTGTCTGTCTGTCTGTCTGTCTGTCTGTCTGTCTGTCTGATATCAATGTCTAATTGAGGTACAAATTAAGAATGCTTAAAATGTTCCTCGCACAACGTTAAAGGGACACTGACAGGGTATTTTTGCTCGAGGAAGTTTTTATTTAAACCTGACCTCTAAAAGGCCCCCACTGCCCAGAACACAATTCGCAACTAGAAATTCGTTTTCTTTCCGCCCAAAAACTGCTGGTCGAGAATTGGCCGGTTTCAACCCAGGACAACTTTTTGATGCTCCATCATGACGTCCTGGCAGACCCTCCTCAATACAACCCAAAACCATCGTTGCTGTGGATGTTCAGAAAGCATTCGACTCGGTGCCGCACTCATCGGTCATTGAGAGTGCCAAGCTAATGGGCATCCACGGCCGTGCTCTCAACTTTATCAGGAATTTTCTCAAAGATCGAAGGTTTCAGGTGAAGATCGGGAGCAGTGTCGGACCCGAAACCATCAACCACGTCGGAGTGCCGCAAGGGGCGGTGCTGTCACCGACCCTTTTTAATATGGTTATGGCTCGCCTCTCACCGCGTCTCACCTCCATTCCGAATCTGCGTTTTGCCATCTATGCAGATGACATAACTCTCTGGTCCACGACAGGCAGCGTCGGGGAGCAAGAACATACACTACAATGCGGCCTCGACGCTGTTCAGTCTTTTCTAGAAGACGTTGGTATGACCGCTTCTCCGGAGAAGACTGAATACGTCGTGGTACTCTCTGGCCCCCAACACCTCGCCGACGAAATGCGCTGCCTTTACAACTTGACACTAAACAACACCACTATCAGGCGAGAGCGAACTGTGCGCATTCTCGGACTATTCATAGACGAGGACGGCAGAGCCGGGACATGGCTAAGTAGGGTCAAGAAAGAAGGCACCCAAATCATTCACTTGATACGACGAGTCACGAACCGCAAGTGGGGCACAGGCGAAAAAGAGACCAGACAGCTCGTCCAGGCCCTCTTCTCCTCAAAGGTGCTCTACGGCTACAACTACTACTACCTGACACAGCGCCAACGCGACATCGTCGAGAACCTTAACAAGGAAGCGATACGGCTTATCACAGGCCTTCCCAAGCACACCTGGCTACCGGACCTATACGCTCATGGAAATCTCAACAAGCTCGAGGATGTAGCTGAACAACTCATGTCTGCACAGCTCACTCGGTTGTTGGGTACCAAGGCAGGCCAGGCCATTCTCCAAGAGATCGGGCGCCTACCATCGTCCGCACCAAAACCTCCGCCGCTGCCACCACCACCCTGGGAAAGGCACGTCACCTTAACAGCTGACGCTCCCTTACCACGACGCATGGACGCCGACCATCCAGAGCGACGAGCATATCATGCCAGGGCGCACGAGCGGCACGTTGCCGCCCTGGACCCACGACGACACGTCGTTTACTACACGGACGCTGCTAGCGGCCTCGTTCCTGCCCAGGGAGCACCCCCAACGTCGGCTGCGTGGGTTAACATTACCCACCCCGATGTGTGGTCCCAGCGGCTCCCCACAGGAGTGGGCATTAAGGGCGCCGAGTTAGAAGCCATTGTACAAGCCGCCCATCATGCTGAACACAACCACTCAGAAACATCAACCACAAACATCACCATCTACACAGACTCGCAAGTGGCCTACTCGGAGTGCCGCCACGCATCCAAGTCGACCAGCGACCGCGTGCACAAAATCTACGGCATCGCGTCCCGCCTGCATACCAACCACCACACTCAACTCCGTGTCGCCTGGGTACCCGCCCACTCGGGTATTCGGGGAAACGAATGGGCCCATAACGAGGCGCGTGCAGCACTGAGCAAACCTTCCGCGCCAATCGTACCCACCATCTACAGCGGGCCCCATTTCGATTCTTCGCAACCCGACGACAGTCAGCCGGACCTCACTGAGACGAGCCGCGCTCGCCAAGCTGGAGCGAAAGAAAATACCCGCAACCTAAGGACTTAGCCCCATAGTGAAACAGCCGTCGGCCGCTCACGTGGCGGCTGTGTGAATATATATATATATATTATATATATCAGGGTGTCGAACCGGAACCGAACCGAACCGAAAACCGGAACCGAACCGGTATTTTTTCCGGAACTGAACCCGAACCCGAACCGTTATATTGTTATCGCGATGAACCCGAACCGGAACTGAACCGGAAAAAAAATAACGGTTACCGGCTCATGTCAAAACGGTTCGGCCACGCGCTGTTGACAATGAATGTGCTATCAATGCCATTTGTTTTTTAAGTGCCGTCAACTGACACACACCTCGCTTACATATTTTTCTTCTCCACTCAGTCTTAGGAATATAAACGCTGCATCCATGAATCTTGACAAACGCTGCATCCATGAATCTTGACATAGGAACCAGTATTGCGCTAGTCGCGGCTTGCACGGAAAAAAAAATTAAAAAGCTGTGCAAAAAAAAAATCGCGTCACGGGATTTTATTTTTTTACAATCTCGTAAATCCTAAATGCTGCTGTGTGCTCATTTCATAACACGTTTCTAGAACGCGCGAGTTCTTGAAGCTTGCTTCCATCGGAATGAGAAAAGAAAAGGCTGTGGAGTTTGATAATGTTTGAGGGAGAGAAAGAAATTTTATTTACAGTTGAAATGAGCATTCATGAATTATATCTGCTCTTCGCTGCCCCAACCACCGGTCAGAGTATATCGAGCTATGAAGTGTCAAGATTTACATGCCGTATTTTTTCGTACCGGAAACTCGATAAATGCGGGAAAAAAAACAGAGGATACAAACCCTAGTCGCTCGCGGAGAAGCGAAGCTGCGCGCACTTTCGAATTTGACAAAGGATCTGCCGAGCTTCTGCTGCTTCCGTCGCCTGCCCAGCGTAGTCATGGGACTCAAGCGGGCGCGTGCGCTCAAACCAACGCTCAGCAGACGCTGGAGTTAGCGCCCGTGACAGACAGCCCTGTCATCAGACAGTCGTTGTTTGCCGCTTGCATTGGCTACAGGCTTTTATAAACGTTATGCACTACTAGTTTCGACGATGTATCCCGTTTCGTATGTGCTGATTTCAGATGTTTTATTTGTAATTTATTTTGATGTTGCAATTTGTCATTTATAATTTCCGAACCGGTCCGCGAACCGGTTCAGCGTGCCCGCGAACCGGTTCGCGGATCGAATTAGTCGAACCGGAACTGAACCGGAACAAAATAAATTTACCTGAACCTGAACCGTAACCGAACCCGTATTTTTTTCGGTTCGACACACTGATATCTATATATATATATATATATTTTTTTTTCATTATTATTTTTTTGGTGCCATTGCGGATGCTTTAAAGCAAGAGCAGCTGCGTGCGACATTAAATGAAAGCACGTTTCTCAACTCAACTCAACAAGCGCGCTTTCCACTTTCTTTTTCCGTGGTCACGCGAAGTTCAAATTCAAACTTGAGCGAAATTCTAAATATATTTAACGTCGTGGATCATGTAACGCACACACTCAGTTTTAAAAATATAAAAGAATATAAACCCCATTCTTGTGGGGACTCCAAAAGCAGCAAATACATTGATAAAAGATATTGCAGAGATCACAGAAAGTACGTGTACTGCGTCATTCTCAACATGGCGACGTACCGCGGGCTGGACGACGCGCTGGCGGCGCATCGAAGGACCAACGTTGCAACGGACGTGGGACCGCTACTTCGGAACTGTCGTCGCTGTGGTACCGGCCAACCTGACCCTCAAGCACAGAACAACGAGCAGAAGAGATGTAAGTGCGAAACAATCGCACGATAAACGGTGCATGCAACTTTGTCGCCGCGGCCGCCGTCAGCTTGACACGCAAAAAACAAGAAAAAAAACACAGCAGAAGAAACGAAAAAAAAAAAACAGGTAGGGCTAGGGGAGCGATGGCCACGGGACTTCCAGCAACTCCCTCCTTCTCCTTCCCATTTCTCGGGCCCCCCTCCTCGGTACGCGTAGTCGACCATGAATCCTCGTGCTCATGTTTCGGTTTCGTTTTCAGAGCCGTGGGTTTTATTGCTTTATTAAAAAAAAAGATGTTTGATTCTGCAGAAAAATATATTAATATTGAGTAGTGTCCTGACACCAGCATAAATCGCCTAAAAAACTTTTTTTTTTTTTTTTGAGGGGGGATTGCAGTAATCGCTTTTTTGGGGCCACAAGCCCACTGTTCATACATCATTCCAAAGACCGGTGTTGTTGGCTGTAGACATGATGACAGAATGATTTGCGCACGCGACTGGAGCACGTTTGCTTCGTACGTCACGTATGCTGTGCTTCTGAACGGATTCTGCGGACAGTTTTTTTGTATGACGTGAATCCTGAGAGGATTGTGTCATACAATGGAGTGCCTTCGAATACACACGCGCGTGCTTTTGCCGGAGTGGTGACGTGTCTGCCAAGCTTCCCGCCCAATCGTTTTTTTTGATGCATTTTGTAGTGCGCACTGGTCCGGGTGTCACTCAGGCTCGAGCGCGTGGCTTTCGCCAATGCGGATGGACGCCATTTTACCACCCAAGTCACCCACCGAGTGCGCGAGATGCGTCACTCCCTGCCACATTCAGGGCAACAATCGATGTCTTCACCCCTCAGACAGACAGACATGCAGGCACCCCAGTCATAATGGTGGTAGATGGACGCCTTTTGCAGGCCAGTGCGGATGTATCAGTAGTGTGACAGCAGCTTAAGACCGCCAATCACTGTTCTTGCAGGGATGCGAGGCGTACATACGTCGCTCTCACGTCACAGAGCACTTGTCGCGGTCATACTCTCTTTCCTGGATGGCCCGGTGAGCGATTCGATGCCCTGGCTGGCACGTGGCGCTGCTTATTGGGTACGTTCTTAACACTTGTATCCGACTATATTGACTCCAACGTAAATATAAAAAAAGTTGTCGTGGTTTGTTATGCACATTAATTTAGAGAACGCCCAAAAGCTCGGACTTTGCACGGAAGTTAGTTATAAAGAGGTTGGTATAAAAATGCCGAAGTTTTAGCGTAACTCCTACTCAGTAAAATATTAGAAGCGAACAAATGATGTAAAAATGACGAGAAAGGAGAAGAATACCGTCCAACGGCAGATATGTGCGGCAGTCAGCGCCGCAGTTAAAGCCGGGTTAACTCGCGTACCCGCCGCCGCCGTGTTCCCGCTCGTGCGGCCACGCTTGCGCGACGGCAAGCTTCGGTTGCGGCCAACGTTCACGCGCGCGCGTTGCGACGTTTCCACGCATGGTGCCTAGTCCGGGCACCATGCTTTAAGCAGCTGTCTGTGTACCACAACCGGTCGTGGTTTA
>JAZHYW010025948.1:0-27749 GCA_037355805.1 Ixodes ricinus | reverse complement strand
TTAACCCTTTAACAGTCAATGTATCCGTATAGATACACTGGCTTTATCTACTTTTTCTTGTACTAAAAACTCAATACAAGGGCGTTTTGCCATTCCTTCTCAAATCTTCAGTTTCGGTTTCGGTTTCATCCATTTTCGCGTTTGTGAAGTTCGTTATAGTGACACCAGGGGGCGTAAAAGCTCCGACTTGTATGGGCCGGACACTGGTGTGCTTTAGTCTGGCAGCCACGCGGTAAATTTGCGTTCCTTGTATTGCCTGTTCATCACGTTGTTGGGAGATCACTGTGTGAAAGGCACAGCTGGGCGACAAACAAAAAGGTGAGTGACTTAATTTTACATTTTCTTGAATAGATTTATAAAAATTGCATGCCAAACATCAATGTATCTGTGGGGATACATTGCCCATTCAGAGATGCCTTTTGTTGGAAAGCGTAAGCTTTCTTTTTCTTTGTTTAATTGTCAGATGGAGCTGCGCCCAAGCACATTCTACTGTGCAAGACAACGAGACCGCAGCGTGCGGGCCCTTATACCCGAAAATGGCATGATTTCTGACATCGCCTCATCTGATGATGATGACCCAATCCACAGTGGGGATAGTGACGAGGACTATGTGCCCTGCAAGAGTTGGCGGAAAGAGCACCTGCGTGCAGAGAGCCCATCACCAGTAGACAGCGACACTGATCTGCCGTCAGAACAGCCATCAACATCCCATGCTGCTACACCTAGCACTTCGGCTGACGTAGCTGACCTTTGTAACACTAAAGCTCCTCGTTCTTTCGCACGTTCCAAAAAGCAGAAGAGGCCCCTGGCACTTGTATGGGAGTCAAGAGATCTGGACTATTCCCGGCATTTTTTAAGTGAGCAATATGGTCAGGGAGAAGTCAAAGCTCCGGTTAGCTACTTCAAGCTATTTTTTGACAGTGCATTCATCGAGCTCATCGCAAATGAGACGAATCTATATTCGGTACGAACTGAAGGAGCCTCAGTCAACACATCTGCTGCTGAGATTGAACAATTCTTGGGCATTTTAGTGCTAATGGGCGTTGTGAAGATGCCTGCGCTTTCCGACTACTGGTCGGACCGCCTCCGATACCCTCTCATGGCGGACGTAATGCCTGTAAAACGCTTCAAGAAGCTCCGAAGACTAGTACACTTCACTTCGACAGAAGACGCAACGGACAAGTTTACAAAAATACGGCCTGCCTTTGAACTACTTCGTGGGAACTTCAGGAAGGTTGAAGAGGAAAAACAACAATCCATCGACGAGATGATGGTGCCTTACAAAGGCAAACGAGCTGGGAAGCTGCGGCAGTATATGAAGAATAAACCACATAAATGGGGCTACAAGCTATTTGTGCGTGCAGGCGTATCAGGAATGGTTTACGACATCCTGCCATATGCTGGAGCTGACACATTTTCTCATGTGACATTCAGTGCGGAGGAGGAGGCCCTCGGTCTTGGAGGAAAGGTTGTTGTATACCTCTGCAGAACTCTCCAGAACCCAGAAGAAAGCGCTGTGTTCTTTGATAACTTTTTCTGCAGTATTGAGCTCATAAAATATCTGAAAGAGACATTTGGAACGGTGTCACTGGGCACTATACGATCTCCAAGAATGCGTGGATGTCCCCTTCTAGAGGACAAGGCCCTTTTGAAGAAAGGCCGTGGACATTATGATCAAAAGACAGAGAAGACCTCAGGTGTCACCATCATCAAATGGGTTGACAATAAAGTTGTGAACCTTGCGAGCAACTTTGTTGGCGTTCAGCCAGAAGGTACTGTCAAGCGCTTCTCGAAGGAGGAATCAAAGAAAGTTGCAGTACCATGCCCTCGAATTGTACTGGAGTACAACAACCACATGGGAGGCGTAGACCTCGCTGATATGCTAATTGAGCTTTACAGAACACCTTTGAAATCAAAAAGATACTATTTGAAGTTGTTTGCACAGTTGCTTGATATATCTATCAACAATGCCTGGTTGCTCTATCGCCGTGACTGTCGCATTCTTCTGAATCAACCGGCACTTGCACTGAAGGACTTTCGAGTGGCTGTCGGTGAATCCCTTCTAAAAGCAGGAAAGAGAAAAAGAGGTAGACCATCTTTTGATGAGGTTCCACAAAAAAGATCCGCAAGGCAAAGGCTTCAAGGCCAGCTGACGACGTGAGATATGACACTATTGGACACTGGCCTTCTTTCGGCACAAAAGGCAGGTGCCGGTATTGTTCCACCGGGCAAACACGTGTAAAGTGCACGAAATGTGACATGCTCCTGTGCTTCACGGAACGAAGGAACTGTTTCTGGAGCTTCCACACTCGTGGGCTGTAAGGGTTACCTTAAGAGGCAATGTATCCACTGGGATACAGATCTGGAACTGGACAAATGTTGTGACTCTTGCTAGACATTATTTTTCATCTGCATGATTGCGCCATTTTAACCACAAAACGTTGTCTAATAAATTTTTTCTCATCATGGAAACATCTGTGACCAATAAAGGGTTAACCCTGATACCTCCTGGTACATTTTGCCGAAATATGGGTAATCTGCGCCAAGCCCGCGCCAAAGGACCAATTTCGGTCGCCTTTCTAAACCGAAACAAAACGCGTATCGTGAGCTAGGCAACGCAAGCGACTGCCCGGCACAAAGTTCCTTGCATCAATCGTCCATCTGGTCTTGCATGGTTTTTCCCGCCGTCTCTCGTTTCACACTCGTCATCTCGTAAGTCTCATTTCGTGTCTTTTTAAAATTTTTGTAAGGATAGATGCAAGCATGTGCGGACATTCGATGCTAGCATGCCGGGTACCAGCCATGCCGTCGTGATGTAAAATTAAACCATGTTTTTGCGTGGCGGGAGTTACTTTGTGAGCTGAAGCACTCGCTCCTGAAAGCAACGGCCTTGGGAAAACCATATTTGGTCCTCTCCTACCAGTCACCATGGTTGCATGACGTCAGGTGTTGCCGTGCCCACGTCGCTGCAGATATGGCGCTTTCTAAACTGACATGTAAGGATGCCGCAAGGTCATCAACATTCCTGTTCTTGTTTAAATCATATGCTACTACAAAAATCCCTCTTTAACTCGGACTGTGGTGTCGAAGTATTGATTACCTAGGTTTCTCTCGGTGGGCTTTCTTTGAGAGGGACCCTGGTACGTGAAAAGTGGGTCGCGAAAGAAAGTTGGTGAAGAGAGGTGAGCTAAAGCAAAGAAGGCAATGTCTGCACAGAGAACCCGCACGACGCGGTTGTTTGTCTTGAGTTCAGTCGTTGCGCAAAGTGCTCCAAGAACTTTTTGACCCCGAATCGCAATGTCTTGCATCAATATGCTCAGGTTCTTTTTTTCTGTGTGTTTAGCTTGTACCTTGCCTCTGGACTGTTTTTTGTCGTGTGCTGGACCGTTACATTTTGCATACAATTTTGGGAACCAGTTGGCGGCGGAGCGGAGTGGCATAGTTTTGGTTTCGATCGAACAGCCGTCTCCACTCGCACTATGTAGTGCGTGCAACTGCAAGCTGCTGAAGTTGCCCTCACGTGCATGCGAACATGATTGCACAACGGAGGCACCAGCTGGGACGCTTGCAATCCATTGCTTTATGTTTGCTTGCTTTTGATGAAAATCTGGCACGTCGGGAACCAGTAAAACGGTGGCAAGCGGTTTTTTGTAATAGCTTGGCAACGCCTACAGCACTGTGCACTGTGGGATGTCTCTTTGGAGACACAAAGTGGACATTCATTACTTATCGAAGGCAAAGCGAGGCTTGCACCAGCCTTTCAGAAAGTTTCGAAAAGCAAAAGGAAAAGCTCCTGCTAGTCGTACTGCACCTTTTTCTTGTGTTCAGTTTCGCATTGCACTGGAGTAGTTACATGTTTCATAAGTCAGAGACTGCTTCTATTAATTCTATTATTTAACTAGTTGACTTTATGCTTTGATATTTACTAATAAGCTGGTCATATTCAAATAAATTTCATATGTGCAGTTTGGTTCTTATTTATCTGTAGTGGGTACATATATATGTATCATTTAAGGGCGACTCCGCTCAATTCTGAAGATTTTGGGATAATGAGTGATTTCGAATTAAAAAGCCCTTGTCAAAGACACTACGTCATTTGCTTCGCGAAAAATGGGCTATATATTTTTTAATCTAATTTTAAACACAAGCGGAAATCGAAACCGAAACTTCGGCTCCGTCCGGCAACATTGGCCTCGGGCCGCCAAGAACATGGCCATCACGTGGTACGAGACGTCACGTGATCCTCGGCCCAACGACGGGCGTGATTGGGGCGGGCGTGTGCCAGGCGCAAGTGTCGTCTGCACTGCACATTTTGCCACCTTTTGGTGTCTAGGACATTCGACGATGTCTGCACAACTGCAGCATAAGTCTGCGCGCGTGGTGTTCGTAGTGTGAACGAAACTCCAAGAGGCAAGAATCACAAACGGTGAGACAACGACGGCGGTTGTGATGCGGAAGACCGCGGTAACGGCGGGATCACGGCGGGCGGCCAGACGGCTCCCAG
This sequence comes from Ixodes ricinus, assembly GCA_037355805.1. Lineage (NCBI taxonomy): Eukaryota > Metazoa > Arthropoda > Arachnida > Ixodida > Ixodidae > Ixodes > Ixodes ricinus. The sequence continues at coordinate 23,245 of JAZHYW010025948.1, read as the reverse complement.
AAGCATGCTGCGCAGGCGCGTTACGCCAACCACGTGGGCACCGCTGAGCGCCGAGAGGTAACATTGCTGACGTCATGCGCTACGCTCGCCTGGAGAAGTAAAAACAAACAAAAGGGGTCAATGGTGATTACGTTTAGCTCAATGTTGACTGCGCTGTTGGTTGCGCCTGAATTCGCCCGCTCGAGTCAGCCGATTGCAGCAACTTGGCGAGTTGCAAAGTTTGCCGGACTGTTTAAGAAACATTTAGACAGAACTGCGTTGTAATACTTGTCGTGTCATCTTCCTAGGCGATACTGAAAGAGGACTGCATTGTTTTTTCAAAACCAAAAATGAAGCGGAGTTGCCCTTTGACTGAAGCGTTGCAAAATGTATCATCTCATTGGCATTTCAGTTAACATGTTGAAAGTCTCCCAGGTGGTCTAACTTGACCATAATTTGTTTATTGTGGCGAGCAAAGTGCCCTTCATTTATCCAGCACTTAAAGATAAAGTTACGGAGCTTCTTGAAAAAAATTAGTTAGAAGTGAATTCTAGTATATTTTTACCCCGTGAACTCGAATACCCAAACCATTTGCTACACAAGTACTGCGCAAGTATTGTTGAACGCGAAAGACAGTCGCTGTACGTGACGTCATCGACGGATCTTTTGGCTGCCCAAGGCTAGGGAGGCTGGGCTTTCGCCCTATTTCGAAATTGCTCTTGTGGCTCTCCAGCGCGTCGCATTGAAACATAATTGGGATATCTGTTATTCTAAAGGCCAAATGAACACCATACAGATGTTTTTCTCAAATGCAGAAGTGCCCCAACTTTCCTTTAAAGCAAATACTTTTATTTTTATAAGAATATCTGCTCCAAAAGCCACTTTTTGCTGTTCCAAAACACTGTTTTGGCTGCTCTTTAAGCCACGTTTACTGCTCCAAAACACTGTTTTGACTGCTCCAAAAGCCACTTTTGCTGCTCCAGTACACTGTTTAGGCTGCTCCAAAAGGTGCTCCAAAACGGCTTAGGCCAATCCCATCACTGCAATGGCTCTCCCTAGTGCACTTGTGGAGTCAATGGAAGATGCTATTTCTGTCTAGACAGCCAGATAAGATTGCAATTTTAATAAGGACGATGACAAAACTTAGCAGTAGACTGATTTCACCAAACAGTTGGCACAGGTGTCACGCCTCCATAACCTTGTCCACAAAATGAAGGCAGAGGAGACTGAGCAGCGGTGAGAGTTGTTGCACCTAGTAGAAAGACTAAATTTATTGACAGTTGTCAAAAGGGTTCAGTATGTTGCTACACATGGCATAGATGCTTGTAGCTGTATGTATCGGTAAGCAAAATTTCAATCCGTTACATGAATGAAGCAGCAGCTGTGCTGAGCGGCTATGTGTTGGTGGGACTGGTTGCATACTTTATAGGTACTGCTATTGCTACCTCTGACCTTGGGCAAAGCATTTCAATAGATGTCCCTCGTAAGAGATGCATATCACTACCGAACATGTTGGTTCAGCCATATAATGCTTCAAATTGGGGGTGATTAGCAGGAGTGTGGAAACATATCACTCATCCCTGGCTTCAACTCTGTAGAGAGTTGATATGCGGAGGGCAAGTTCGTCTGCTTCTCGCGCAGGGGGTAGCGGTGACGTCAGAACGCCGAGCCCTGATTGGCTGATCGCGGTCCCCTATCTGAGCGTCGTCTGCTCCTTTGCAACGTCGTCTGCTCACAACGTCGTCTGCGTCTGTCTTACCTTTCCTGCGACTTTTGCAAGTGGAGAGGCCAGATTCACGAAACTATCTTACGCCAAAAATATGCGTAAGACAAAACTTAAAAACAAATTCGTATTCACGAACCGAAATTTTCGTAAGTTTTGCGCAGGTTACGACAAAATCCTACGACAGCTCCGAAGCTACGCACTTGTTACGATCAAATCAGCATGGCTGACAGCGTCGGTCCGAGACCAACGGACGTTTATTTTTCTACGTGCGCTTCTCTCGCGTCCCGACTTGAAGCAGCAAGAAAAAAAGTAAAAAGTACTTGAACCAGACCACGACGAACAAGAACGCTGGATCCACAAACACCCGGGAAAAGCTCCAACGGCCACGATTCCACCGACACCGACCAAGCGAACTCGGCAGATAGGCCCTAGCCAGCCACTCCGACTCGGTGACCGTCTGCCCACGACCGGCTGGCGTGCTGAATGGAATGTGCCCGCGCGACCCTTGTGAACCCTTCCCGTATTATACTGTGATCACTGACCTCAATTTTAGATTAAGAGGTCAATCTCTTCCTCTTGTCATCTCCTTGTTTTCCGAGGCAACGGTGACTCTCGCCGGTGAAAAAGCGGTGAATATCCGACAGACGCAGGAAAGGTAAAGGAGCCATCGCTTTGACTAGCAGACGTAAAGCAGACGACGTTAACTGCGCCAACCCGCCGACGCCGTTAAAGAATGAGGAGTCTTGCCGCACACGAACAGGGGAAAAAGTATGTGGGAGGGAACTTGCGGACATTAACACGCTCACTCTCGGTTCTTAGCAAACAAACCTCGGCGTCTCGGGACACCTCGCCAGTGAGTACTTTGACTTCCCTCCTTGATGCGCGTCTGCTAGTTGTTCGACAAAAACAACGAACCGCTCGAGTTATTTCGTCTGCCTTCTCTGAAAGGCGAAGTCGAGCTCGCTCGTAAAGACCTGCACTTCCGAAAGTCGCGGGAAAGGTAAGACAGACGCAGACGACGTTGCGAGCAGACGTTGTTGCAAAGGAGCAGACGACGCTCAGATAGGGGACCGTGATCAGCCAATCAGGGCTCGGCGTTCTGACGTCACCGCTACTTCCTTTCTCATGCGCAGAAGACGAAAATGAGCCCACTTGCGAGGCGTATACCTATGGCTTTCACTTTGCGCTGTTAAGGCACGAGGATGCAGTGCTATTTGATTCAAACCACTTTTTGTCCATCCCTAATGATTAGTAATAGTGTGGCTTATTTTATTAACTTGGAATGGAAACTTAGCCAATCAAAAACTCGATGGAACCAAGCCGGGAGGTTTGTGGTTCCACTTGTCAACATTGTTAGTTTGACAGCGTGTTGGAAAAATTTATCTTGCGAATGCATCACCCCGTGGCGACAAATGTGTGGCATACCTCTTGCAGTTTGAAAACTTTGTACCTACATAAACCTTCCAACTCGCGAGACATTCCGATGTGCCATCAACCCCCAATCAATCAATTTGCGAGACAGTGAGCATGCAGAAATGAAGTTGATTACAGTACGTCCTTGTCGCATTTGTACAAAACAAACCTATGCAAAGGTAGACATGGGTGCCTATTAAATGTGGAAGAAAATGTTCTCAAACAATAACTTCAAATGGTTTTGCAACATTATTTTCTTACCCTGCAGAGTATGCAAATCGATGTGCAAACAAAATGTCTAAATGAAAAGTACAAGAGGAGCACAATGTGATCTGAGCCTTCCGTCTCCGCAATCCAACAGCATTTCTTTATTCGAGTAATCGAGAATCTCATGTTCAGAATATTCTCGAACTCCCAGCAGATCAAAATAGTTAGCAAAAGAAGAGGACAGGGCTTTGGGGGCTTACTAGTTTCTGGTAGCCTTGAGCAGCCAGTTGCAGGCATCACTGTGTGTAGTGCAAAATCTACTGGCCGTCTTCATAAATTTAGGATGTCGAGAATGTTGTTTAACCTCATGTCTAGTAGAGATGTAACAGCCTTCCCATCATGCCACTTGCAAAAGGAGTTGCACTGGGAAGTTCTGCTAATAGTCTTGGCTTTAGCAGGCAGGTGCTGTATGTCTAGGCAGGTGCTGTATACAGTCATAAGATAATATCTTCTGTGGCGTTTCCATATTGGGTTATTTGCTTTTAATGGGTGTACTACCATTTTTGCATCACAACTTTTATTAAAATATTCTTAACTTTGCATCTGGGCCTATAATTTGCCAAATCTAGATTACCATTGTTCAAGCACTTGAAATACTGCAAAAAAAAGAACACAAAAAGCCCACACCACCCGTAAGCTTAAGGGGGGCATTGATTTTCATTAAGGAGTATGTTTTGTGGATTGCGTCTAGTTTGGGCTATTTGCGGCATGCGAGGGGGAGGGGGTGAACTACTGATGTGCTGTGGGGTCTAATAACACCACGAAGAAATGCAGCAGAGTGGCATCTTATCAGTTATCAGTTTCCGGCCGAAATATCTCTGCAGTGGAAGTGGGTTCGAGCAGTCCTTTGCGAATGCTGGCTCTACAACGTTTGCGTTGTTCTAGAAAACGGTTTGCACCGTGCTATCAAACAAAATCTTCCATTGCATTTTACTTCTGAAGCGGCATCTAGGTTTACATGTCGGCAGATCGCGAACAGCCGCCAAGGGTGGTCTCCTCTGAGGCAATGCCAGCGGATTGAATGCCAACGGCCGAATCGTCTGAAGTCTTGTGCTGAAATCTTAAAACATTTGCTGGTCATTGCTTGACTCAGACAAGCTTGATGAATCGTAGCCAATTATTTCCCACGGACGATCGTGACAGCCTTCTGATGCTGGGCGTAACAGGCTCAAGCTGCCCATGTGCTGATGTTTATACAACATCTGGCGTCGCAACAAAATGGCGGACCAGTAAAGTTGCAGGTTAGTTTCGGTTTCGGTTATATCATATTTCTACCTTTAAAAATTATTTAAAAAGATTTTTGGGAAATTTGCTTGCTGTTCTAGGCTTAGTCTCTTACTCCTTGAGAAAATAGGTTTAGTTGAAAATGTTAAATTTGATGCCTAGCTCACTACTGGCAATAAAGATAACATTAATGAAATAAGGTCCAAATAAATACAATGATGAAAGCTACAGAATGCAATTTAAATTTTCTTAAAGAGTATTTTGTTTCCTTTGTCTACCGAAAGCTCTGGGTGCGTTCAGGACTGCTTTAAAAGTTAGATGTAGTATAGTGTTCTAAAAATAGCATTCTTAAGTTGAAACAACAACATCATATTTTTGTTTTATTTTTGGTTGCATTTTTGAGGACTGCTCCATACAGAAATACTTGAATCACAATTATGTGACTTTTTTATATTAAATGGTGTTGCGTTAGGCTTCTTTCACGCAGTCGTTTCACTCACCCGTCCCGGTGCCGGCGGGGAAGGTATCGCGCCCAAAACGGGACGGTGGAGTGTTCGAACCAGCGGTGCCGAAGCTGCCGGCGGTGGCTACGTGGATGGATAGATGGATGCTGGTGGCTATACCCTCAACTTTGGGTGGTAGCTTGCACTGCATAGCCTAGAAACCTTTCTGCACCTCTTTAAAATTCTGCGTCCAACTTTTGTACCTCATTAGACTCTATAACCGTATAACTAGGGTTGTTCGTTTTCGGGTTTTATATATTTTTTAATTCGGGGGTAAATATCGGGCGCTATTTTTCAGGCTGATAATCGGGGAGAAATCGGGTTTTTTGTGGAAACACTCCGAAATTCGGGTTTTTTCGGGTTAAATATAAAAATGTACTCAATAGATTTTTTTTTTTCGTGGAGGGTTTTACGTGCTGTTTAATGGTAACGCGGTAAAATTAGGGATCTGTTTGAAGCTGGTAATCGGCGGGGACATCAAGGTTTTCCAGCTTCGATTGCCGTTGGTCGCTTCAAGGGAAGCACCACGGAATCCTCCTCTCCCTCAGGTGTCAACAAAAACCCCGACCGTTCGAGGGACGGTCGTCTTCGATCAAATATTTCGCTAGGGAATTAACCTGTTAAGTTGTCCCGAAATGTTTACGCGACTGTCTGGCTCGGACGTTGTTCGTGAGAAAGGTAGACCGCTAGCGACATGGCCATGCCGAGAGACCCTGCTGGGCGTCGACACCTATAAGTGGCCGAAGGTGGATTGATAGTGCATTTCACAAGTTGCGTGCAGCAGGGCCGAAGCTACGTGGCGTGCCGAGGCGTTTCCACCTGCACAGCGGGTGTACGGAAATGTCCCTCCGAGGCCCCAACGCCTCTTGTCGCTTTTCTTCGGCTGGTCTCCGTAGAATGTCACGGTGAGTTAGCCGCGCTCGTTGGGCGGTTGGTTGAGCTTGAGAGACATGTAGCGTCCAGAGTGCTGCACGCAGCTTGCGAAATGAACTATAGGTCACTGTTGTCCCGAGGTAGGGTAGATAGCGTGTGTGCACCGCAAACTCCGTGCGGCGTAAAAATAAATAGGTTGGCTATGCGGTTTTGGAATTCGGGGAGAAATCGGGTTTAACCCGATTTTCCTGAAACATGTTCGGGGTGTAAAAATCGGGTAAAATCGGGTTTTACCCGAAAACGAACAACCCTACGTATAACCCATTAATTTGTACTCAATTTCACACTTCTCTAGATCTCTACCACCAATCTTGTAACCCCCTGTTTGCGGCTACTTTGTGGCGGCGCCTGTCACCAAATATAGCGGACGATTGGAGCTGTCACAACTTTTTTTTGTTTCTTGGAGCTTGCGTTTGGGTCGGTGATGGCAATCTTTCATGTTAGAAGACATTTTATTTGTCTCTACATCTCTAAATGAAAACGACAGGACCAACTGTGAGCACGTCTCGCATCAATCACTCGTTATGCCACATTTCTTCCCCGACGATCAACTACCATATTTTTTCCTTTGGCTGTTCTTCCTTAAAATTGCATTTACATCGTAAAGGAACCAATATGGTCTCATCATTTCGAGCAGCAGCTCGGCGGTATATCCAATTTTTTGCATGCTCATTGTTGAAGAGCCGTAAACGTCAAACGACGCGCTCGTCGTTCCGTTCCTTTCCGGGAAGAGCTTTGTTGGCTTCGTCGTTGGGGTACGGTATGGTCAGTCCCCCTCCCGTGGCTATACCCACGGTCACCCAACTTTTGAAAATCCGCCAGATTGAGCGAAAGTTTCCTATTTTGGGATTGGTCTTCCCCCGTTGGGGCGAGACTCTGGCGTTTCCCGTCTCCCATCAGCGTCGGAGACGTAGAATATCGTCCTTTGGCGCACTTCGGCTCCGGCGGTGCGATTTGGGGCCCAAACTGGTCCACAAACCCTCTCCCCCGGCAGGACTGCCGGCCTACACGCTGCCCCGGGATAGGGCAAAAGACTGAGTGGGCCTTAAAGTCATAGGCTACTTCATAATTTTTCAGTTTTTCGTTGAAGGATTCAAAATGTGTCAGAATATTCTATTAATTTTACATTGCCATTGCTGCTCATGCATTTGGGATTACAGTTAGACCTCGGTTTTCTAATTGCTCTTCGTCAGTTAGGTATAGCTGATTCGTCACAGTGGATGCTTGCATCGATTTATCCGGTCAACTCGTGACCGAATGTCTCTTGCCATCAAATGTACAAGCACTTCATAGAACCAAATTTCACTGCGCTAAGCTTCGTGGCCGTAGAACACCATCGCCAACGTCGATACATTTGTGTGATTGGCACTGTTTTGCACCCTGATGACAAGAGGCAGAGTGCCTCTTGTTCTCTAGCCCATGGGAAGAATCGGGCAGTCTTGTCGGCACACTCCCTTTTCACCAGCCGATCTCGCTTATATGCTGCAAGCACCACCTAAATTTGCCATTAGCTGCAGACAATCTTGGGTTTGCCATCAGGCTGAACACTAGCGGGTGTCCTCTCAACTTTGGGACCATATTTTTGAAAGCCCTCACACCGGTCTGCAATAGTGACATAGAGCAACGGGCTCATTTTTGTATGTATTACCTTTGGGTAGCTGTGCCTTTTTATTTTGCTGTAGGAAGGAGCAACTTATTCCGACACCGGACAGTGGCCATTTCTTGAAAATAGTGTGTAGATTTGATCTCTTAATATTGCAAAACCTGCACTCTATAGTCGGTGACAGGTTTGGAATTGAGGAGATGCTCCGCCCCGCAGGCGTAATGCGTCCACCGTAAGTGCCTTGATGTTAAAAAGTAGAATGCCATCTCCTCCGTAGCATGGTGACATATGCAACGTCGGCTTTAGGGGCGAGTGAAGAGAGCGAAGCTCCCTGTTTTCCGAACGGGGTGACATTGTCGCGAGGTGGCAAAGCTACCCCTGTTATTTTGTACGAGGTGAAGTGCTCAAAGATTTTCTACCTTGTGTTGTCGAAAGTGATGGGAGGACACCTTCATGGGACAACGGTAGGACGAGATAATTGCTGCTTGCCTGATTCATAATCCGACTGATTACAACGACGAGACATGACGAGGGCGCCAGTTTCACGGATAAATAAATACTGCCTTGAAGGCGTCGTATCAATAGGCATCCTTCATTTATTAAAGTGAGCAGGGAGGCAGACGAAGTCCGGTAATGCTGGACAGTGGTCATGTCACTCGAGTATTTCACACAGCGCATCACATCTATACATGCCACACAGCGCATCACATCTATATTGGTGGTTGACTTGACACCGTGCGGATGTGCTTACCAAGGCGTAGGGTGCCGCTAACGGCCCGAACATGCGCTAACATGCACCATATTTTCAACAAAGGTACCTAGTTGTGTTACACGGGAACTTGGAAAAACGTGCTGAGCTTACGATGATGACGTTCATCCAGTACGTGCGGAATTTTTCGGCATTGGTGCAATTGCGCTACGAGCAGAAAGTTTCGAAATGCCATCAACGAAGTTTTGACGTAAAAAATTGCCGTGTTGAAAAAAAAAAAAAAAAAAGCCTAATTGCGCGCCTTATAATTTGATTAGCGGCTCTAGGTGTCGCTTGTAGAAAAATTTTTACGATTTTGCGAAATACTAGTAAACAACGCAAGGTTACAGTCATAATCTAAACCCTGAGACAAGGATAAACCAAATAATGGGCAAGACAACTGTCATTGTCATAATGTTTCCTTACCGGCTCGCCTGCATACTTTTGCTCCTTGCAAAGGTTACCGTCTTGCGGACGGCACGAACCGATGACCCGGCAGCGGCGTCTCGGGGAGCTTGCACGCGGGGGCCACCGCCGACCGATCCGTCTGGCTGGGCTCGCGGCACGACACTCGCCCGGACTCAGCCGGGAACCCCGAAGGTGCGCTTGAAGCGTGGAATCGGCGTTATGTAACGAAGGCCAAAGGCCATAACACCACGAACGATGAAAAGCCGATAGCAAGGGCGTGCACGAACGTAAACAACTGTAGAAAAGTGCCGTCGCTCGCCGCTACGAAATGTGTCCCGCAAACTCGATAATCCGCAACCGCATCCCTTTTCTGCCGCTCCTACTTTCTTTAACTTGACGGCTACTCTGTCTCGCGGGGCATGCCGACGAAACGATCGGACGATCATCGGGATATGGGATAATTGCTATAGCCGAGCGCGGTGCAGTTTACCATTGCTCTCGCTGCGAAGGGCCGTCGAGTCAACCACCAGCATGGTGGATACCGGTATCCGATGTCATCATGTGACGTAGGTGATAGGCATGTATAGTGCTGACCTCAACATTGCCACGCCACCATAAAATCACCGTGAATAAACGCTTGCACCACCATGATTTTGTGCCAACCTCAACAGGTGAGGCTTATGTGAATGTTAGAGCGGGGGACACAGCACTTCAGTTCAATTCTCACATCGTCGCGCAATAACTACCACGAAGAAACACTTCCATCGCCACAATTGTCCAATGTGACTTGTCTCAGGGCAAAGAGTAAACGAAAAAAAGAAGTCATCAGCACCACTTTTGTCGGTCTCGTCGAGCGTGGCTTAGCGATAGTCCATGCAAGTCAATGGCGACTAAATGGGACGTCAAGAAGACCATTAAGTTCTTGCATAAAAAAAAAAAAAGAGAGAACTGTTGTGCTTAAAAGCAAATAGTGGCACAGCTCTGCAACGTAAACCCAGGTCACTTCGAGAAGCCGGCGTCCCTCGGCGCGGCCAACGTTAGAAGCTGTGTGCGCCATATAGAAAACGACTGTTCATCCAGCCTTGACGTCAGTGATGTCAAGAAATGAGTGGAAGCACTTGACTGGCGGAGTGATATGAGCCCCTTTGAGGCGCATTTGCCACTGAATTCTTCACTTGTCACCTATTATAGTGGAGGGCGGGCAGCGTTTATGGCTCATTTCCACGCAAGTGCCACTAGATTTCAATTTGCACGAGAAAGAGTGAATACTGCAAGGTAGTGTGAACATGACGTCGGTATTTTTTCCCTATTTCACCCGGCTATTGTAGATGGATGGGCTGAATGTACAGTTAACACCAAAAGAAATTAAAACAAGCAAGTGATTACCGGGCCTGCCCGCGTACGAGCTTCTAGTAGTGGCATGTAAACAAAACAACGCACACAGCGACGGACACATGGCGATATACATACGCTGTAAAATGTACCCCGTAAAATAAACTTCTGATAATTGCCGGTGTAAAAGAATTGTGCAAAAGCACCCCCCTCCCCCGGAGAACTTCTCAGCCTGCCCCCCCCCCTCCTCCTCGCCCCCCTCCTCCTCGGGAAAATGGAAAGTCTACACCACTGCACAGGTGTACCAACTTCTTGCTTCTTTTGCACTTTTCTAGGCAAGGCATACAGGCAGCGCTAGCAGTGCACTTATCATTTATGGGATTAGCTGAGTGCACATTATGCACCCGTGCGGTGCACACTTCGTTGTGTATGAAATATCCACCCCTCTCTGCCCCGCGAATGTTTTCTGCATGTGCATAGGCCCTATCTATAATGTCTAGCTGTGACAGCTGGCAAAAGAAGCAAAGGTTTTGTGCCTGTAGCTGCTCTGTCAGTTGTGCAGCCCAGGAATTCTATTTCACAAGTCCTTTCGTAACGGCGCACTTGGGAAACTGAACGGACACCGTGTGCCATTCAGTTTTTGGGAGGCCCTCTTTGCTAAGCGATCAGACATTGATCTGTTCCGATCACTTCTTGCTTGGGCGCTACAAACGAGATTTGCATTCAGTAGTAGATGATGGCTTGTTGGTTAAGTTTGTGTGTCCCAAGTCGAACCCTATACTATCAATCTTCGCTAGCAGGACGCCTCCCGATACAGCGGCAGCATCAACTGGGGATGTCACATACTTTTGTAGAACCTGAGGTCTAAACTGGTTAGGTAAACCTTCTAAATTTTGTCAACTTGAGGTACCAAAGTTCTTAAACAGAGTTGCCTGATTTCGACGCAAATGTTCGAAATTCGCAAACAACTTGTTCAATAGCTTGTTTTACATTTTAAGGAATATTAAATAATGTTACACAAAATGAGGTCAAGCATATAAATTTTTAATGATTTAGTTAGTTTGTTACAATGCTGTACCCTTCCTCAGTCAGGTGTCACCAGCTTGTTTTCAGTTTGCGTGCATGCACATAAACGCTGGTTTACACATTTGCGTTCTCTTATGTAGTATGTAGCATTCTCTTGTAACCGCTTGTGGAGATTAGGGTCTTCAGTCTTTTCTTATTTATGAAAAGATGTTTACCATATCATACATTGAGACACCATATTTCCTGCAGATTACAAATATACTAGAAGATATTCATTATATAAACTAGAAGCATAGTTGTTGGAATTAGATTTAATTATGTCAGTTACGGGTCGTTAAAGTAAACATTTTGGTGAAATATGGGAAGTTTTAAGTGGACTGTGTTTGCAAGAATCTAACCTGTGCGGTGATACTATTTTAAAGCTGTTATGAGAATATTGTTTAAAATATTTTAATTCTAGCATAGAAAATAGACTTCCATTATTTGGGAAAGTAGTTTACTGCATGCCACACCTCATCCAGGCATTTATTAAACTATCATCACCGCACCGCTCCATCATTCCCGACTAAAATGACACCAAAGTTCTTGACAAACTTCAGGAAGCACCCGTAAGGCGTCGGTTCTATAGAAACAAGTACGACCAGGAAAAAGCCACTTGAAAGTTTTAATGTTCCTATTGAATGTTGATAAAAGATCAAGATTGTTTAAGGTTTTTTTTAATATTTACCGTTTGTGTAGAGTGATATTATTCTGCAGAAAGGTGTTAGACGTAGCTAGATGTTGGAAGAGCCATTTTCAAAAAAATTACTTCCAACTTGCATCTATATTTTTATAATATTTAAGCATTATTTTTTTGCCATAGGCTTGAAATAATTCTGACAATGTTATAAGTAACTATTTCTCATAGATAGTGCATAGATTTGATCTCGCAAATTCTGCAAAATCTTGTCTAGCTATGCGGAAGTCTGAAGTGTTCAAGGGCTAGCGCTAGATGGCGCCAGTATATTCACTGCTTACAAGAGAATGAAAATCTGTAAACCAACCTTAAAGGGGCCCTGCAACGACTTTTTGAGCGGTTTTTAATTTGTACCGGACCTGAGCTCACTGAACGTAGTAACTTCATGAAACTTTTCTTGAATTTCGCTTTATTTTAAAAGTTATAGGCAAATTAAAATGACAAAAACAAGCAAAAAATAATTTCCTTCATGACGTCCTTGGTCTTTGCTTGAGTGGCCATGAGCTAGGTAGGGTAGTGAGCTCAGCGAGCGCTCATGGCTGCCGCACTCCGTGTCGATGGCTCGAGAGGGCGCCACTAAAGCATGTGCTGGATAGGTGGCTCGCATTGCATTTGCTGCGCGATTAAACACTTATTCGGCATGACACTTTATTGGCCACAAACGACAGCAAACTCGGTGTAAAGATCAGTTCAGAATGGGAGCCACTTCTCGCTGCCATACCGCCAAACGGCCTAACTGCAAGCCAAACCTGCTCGCTGAAGGCCTTCAAAATGCTCGGAACCGGTCGGATCATCGAGTTCATATGAACGCAGCGCTGCCGCGTACATACAGGACCTTTCTACGCTTGCCGCTCGTCGGTGCCTGATCCCACTACCCTTTTCTAGTATGCGCCGCCTTTTCCACCGCTTGGTGGCGGGTATGTTGACGAGTCATTTCTTGTTTCCATACTTTATAAACTGCATTTGTTTCTTTTCTGATCTAAAATACTGAACAAAAGCTACTTTCATAAATAATTGAAAAGGTTTGCGCCACTTACATTTTGTATTTCAACTAAAAGAAAAAGAAAAGCTTTTAGCGGCTCTGACCAGTAGTAAGGCCAGGACAAAAAATGTTACGGTGTCGTCACATAACGCGGGCTTTCGGCACCCCGGGTCGCCCCCGTAAGTGGAGGAGGTTTCCGCGTCGTCCGATTAAAATATGACGCACTGATATTTAGTTACTCTCTCCGTGCCCGCTGGCTTGCCCGAACCCCAAAAGACGTGGAAACCGCAAAAAAAGTAGACGCTTACCGCCGAATTCACAAACCTCACTTCAAATTGAGGGGCCCCTCAGCTTCCTTGAGGAAGGCGCGAGGGCGGGCGCTGGCCAGTCGCGATAACGGATCGGCCGTCATGATTGGCCAACGCCGGCCCTCACGCCTTCCTCGAGGAAGTGGAGGGGCCCCTCAATTTGAGTGAGGTTTGTGAATTCGGCGGTTAAATATGATTGCAGGGCCCCTTTAAAGGGAAACTCCGCTCTATTCCGAAAACATTTGGAATAATAAGTGATTTCACATAAAAAAGCCTTGATCAAAGGCACGATTTCATTTGCTTTGCAAAAAATGGGATATATATCTATATATTGAGCCGAAATCGAAACCAAAACTTCGACTCCATCTGGCTACATTGGCCTGTGCCCTCCAAAAACATGGCTATCACGTGGTACGAGACGTCACGTGGTCCACTACACAACGGTGGGCGGGACTGGGGCGGACCAAAGGGCCACCGTTGGGGCGGGCGTGTGCACAACACTCATCACCATGTTTTGGTGTCTATACGACATTTGACGACGTTTGCACAACTGTGGCATCAGTCTGCGCACATCGTGTGAACGAAGCTACGAGAGAAAATAATCGCAAACGGTGAGACGATGACGGCGGTTGTGACGCGGGAGATGTCTGGACGGCTCCCAAGAGGCGCGCTGCACAGGTGTGTTACGACAGTCACGTGGACACTGCTGAGTGCCGAGAGGAAATGCTGCCGACACCACCAGTTACGCTTGCCCGGAGAAGTAAAAACAAACAAAAAGGGGAAATGGTGATGACGTTTAGCTTAATGCTGGCTACACCAACACCGTAGCCTTGACTGCGCTGTGGTTGCACCTCGATTCGCCCACTAGAGTCAAGCGAATTTGGTAACTTGGTGCTTTGCAAAGTTTGCCGGGCCTTCTAACCCTTCGATGCCCAAAACTTTACTTGAAATGCTAGAGACCTAGAAATCATTATGTGGTTTTACAGCACATATAACAACAGAAATCTGGTCTCGGGAAAAAAATTACCTTTTTTCGTAATTATGTTTTTGAAATGTTGATTGTACGCAACATTGGGCATTTGCAACATTATTTTACGTCCCATGACTGAAAGCAGTTACGACCTGGTGGAGACACAAGTGTGTCTACGACAGTAGAGACACTTGTGACTGGATTTGCGATATTTGCGCCAATTTTTCTTTTCATTTTTGACGTCAGTCGTGCACACCATCGCAACTCCCATCCCCGGCCAGCTTTGGCTTTATAGGACGAGTGGTCCGTTTTGACGATGCATTTCGATTCTTCACCACTAAGCGCAGGCATCCTCGCCCTTGCGACAGAGGGCGTTAAATTTATGGAGGAGGACATGGTGTGGGAGGAATTAAATAATTCTTGAGTTGTTGCCCCTGAGCAATACTGGGCATTAAAGGACTAAAAAACATTTAGACAGGACTGGGTTGTAATATTTGATGTGTGGTCTTCCTAAATGATACTGAAGAGGACTGCATTGTGTTTTTTAAAAAGAAAAATGAAGTGGAGTTGCCCTTTAATGGTCAAACTTTTGTCAAACCTTGAGTTAAAGGGTCTAAAAAATTGAACCTGGTCGAACTCTGACCTCTACTCGTTCGCCACACCCCTAGTGTCACTATGTATTTAGTGACACAATGTGGAAGTGATATGGAGAGCCTTTTTTTCCCGAAAAACACTATAGTCGACTCCACACACATCTCCACAATAATCACTTGTGACAGGTAGATAGGGCGCGATCTAGCACATAACCCTACAGAGCTTCGTAGAGTGTCATAAACGCAGATAGTTTGGCACAAAACACTGCAACAACCTTATCGTAAGAACTAACGAATGTTTTATGCTGTGGACCGCACCACACTTTCCCTGTTCCAGCCAGAAATTGAGCACTGCATACTTTTTTTATATTCGTCGCAACACCTTTACGTGCGGTTGACTAAACTTCACCTTATACTAATGTTTACAAAACGTGCGTTTAGAGGAACACTTGTCTTTTTCTGTGTTAAAACGCAAGCTGCAGCAGTGCAGGTGTCGGTTGTTGCAGAGACTGCGGATCGGAGTGGACGACACTTGCGACCTTGCTCCTGTTGAGCATGCTTGTGACGACATGGGACCAATGGTGCCCGCCGCAGGTGAAGTTTTGGTTTCGGCTTGTGATTATCTTTACTTGAAGGTTGCACGAAAGATGCTTTTTGAAGGGATGACGACGTAGGTCATTAGTTACTCCATTTCTATGTATAACAACTATTATCCCAAAACTCCAGGAATGGAGTGGAGTTGCCCTCTCATGGAAGTTGCAGTACATTCTCAAACACAAGTATATTTGTGATTTCCACGCTGTACATTTTCTCATGCCGCTTGTCTTTCAAATGTAGTGAGCAATTATTTTTTCATGGTCTGCTTTTCATTGAGTTTTTTTTTTTTTTGCATGTTGTCCAGCTTTCACTCTTGGTTTTCCTTCTGCTTGCAAAAGTTTTTTAAGGTCATTTGGAGATGTATGTCGTGATAGGAATGACACTATTCCATCATATTTTAGGATCTCTTCGAAAGGACACGGACCCCCTTTTTCCCATGTCCTGGAGATCTTGCAAGTTTCAGTTGCTCCCATTTATTTGATTTGCATGTTTTCATCACTAAAGTCAGTTGCATTTAAGCTGCAACAATGCCACTCTAAGGCATGACATCTAAGATATTTGCTTTAAGGTGTATAGGAAGAACAATCAACGTGTTTTGACAAATGTTTCATTGGATTCATTTGCGTGACCTTTTCTATTAACCAATCGTTGAAAGGTTATACCCTTGTTTCATCAGTAGCAGTATATGAACCAATTGCTGGTCATGTCTGTTCAGTTGGCATATGCATGACACCGTGTAAACGTGCAAATCCATGAGTCGACTACAGTGCTCCTTACTATAATTTTTTTAAATTATCATTAGCAGCCGTGGCACCTCTGCCATTTTCAGAAGGGATCTGCATACAATCATGGCTGAATGCATCCGTGCTGTAAATAAATTTTGGTCCAAATCATGTACTTGTTGTTTGACTTGCTTAGCCTTGCTTGCAAGATGTCACTGCAGGTGAGTACAAAGAAAAATATTCTAACTACCAAATATTCTCTAACGATTACTTCAAAGCTTCCATGGATATTGTATAGGCCTTGGGGGACTTTGGCACCCTCCTCCGTTTTATACAAAGTCTCCTGAATTGTAGAGAATTTTCCGAATTCCGGTCTTCTGATTGTACGGACGCTGCTTCAGTATCTCCTGAGAAAAGGCTCCTGTATTGTCTGGCAACATATTTTTGGTAAATCTCGCCTTGTACAGTTTATGTGGCTTGCACGCAACATGTTCCCACCTTGCCGGTGATTCTTCATACCTGTCCTTGCAAAGGAGAACCAATTCGGTGGTTCCAAATAAATACTGCAGAAGGTATGCGCTCAGCAGTAGAGGGAAGTCTGGGCTTGGTGCCCCTTAGTAACACTTGTCAGCATATAAGTGGTGTGTCCATTTATATGCTAATGCACTTGTAGCCCTGCTTTTTTTTTTTTTTCATTATCAACCATCTAGTTTTGACTCAAAATAATTTGATATGACACTCGCTGTGGAAGCTCATTTTGAAGCCTTTTCTCATATGCTTTCATAAGTCGTAATTCATGTGCCTCATTAACCTCTGGTGGGAGTTCCCTCTGTCATGCTCTGATTGGTGGGTGGGTCACCTCCTGCAGCTGCTTTCATGTGCCACCAAGAGATGGTGTGAGTACCCTTATGGCAGTGGTGGGAATGCTGCGCCAATTGCGCCTAGCTGCGCCAATTCATAGATGCTGCTACATCCTGCTACAATTGGGTGTTTTTTGCTGAAATTGCGCCATCCCTGCTCCAAAGGAACATTTCCGCGACCGAAAATTGCAAAGAGCTCCTTGTCGCCTCAGAACGAACACCAGGTGGCGCAAGTTACCGCCAAATACGAAGGGAGTACTATAGATAGTCAAGACGAACCAGACGAATGACAGCCGATAGCCAACAGAATCCAATCCTAATCCTGTCTTCCTTGTTCGGGCGGGTGGGCCCGTTCGCCTCTGTGCTTCTGCGATGGCGCTTTCAACACCAGTGGGTCCCTTTCTTTCATCATTATGTTGGCCTGCCGCAGCACTTTATTTACAATGTAGCAAACCTAAACTGAACGCATTAACACGCGCGTTTTAA
The DNA here is from genome assembly GCA_037355805.1 of Ixodes ricinus. NCBI lineage: Eukaryota > Metazoa > Arthropoda > Arachnida > Ixodida > Ixodidae > Ixodes > Ixodes ricinus. The sequence goes on along the minus strand of JAZHYW010025948.1, from coordinate 5,829 downwards.
ATCGTGTTTGAACACTTTCGCTTGTGCGATTGACAAATCGGCTCGCGATTGACGCTTTTCGTGATACGCGTGGAGTGTGCTGCTTTGTGATTCTCGAACAGTTAGTAATAATAATAATATTTATGGTGCAAATAAAAATATTATTATTAAAGCGAAAGGCTCAATAAGCGTCGAAGAAAGCATCACCACGTGCGCATGTGCTATACGGGGCACGGCATGAACAGGTCATCGCCCGTTTTTCTCTTTTCTTTTTTGAATTGGAAGGTTGTCGCCAAAACTACTACCTAGTGCAGTGAAATCTCATTCGGGTTACCTAGCAATGATGTAAATCATGGTGCTGGTTAATTCCGTAACGACTATTTTTGCTGACTGGACGTTTTGCGAAGTTGGAAAGTGCAGTTTTTCCGGGATATTTCGCGGGTAAAAAGTTCGCAACCAGATGGTATGTATGCTTTTTATTCGTTTCCATGGTATGTCTTATTTGCATGACCAATATTTTGCGATGGCTTAATTAGGCCCTCGCTAAAATTAAGGCGTTTACAGTATCACTATCTGATCGCGATTTTTTTTTTTAGCCCACGAGATATTTTGGAAACTTGCACATTCCAAATTTGCAAAAAGAGCAGGCTTCTTAAATATTTTGCTTGCTCAGTGACTTGTGAAAACAGTGCCGCTCTGTCAGTCAGCCAATAGCCAGGTTGAATATATCTAACTTTTTCAAGAATCTTGCATTCAGTGACTTATCTTTTAAAAGCCATGCACATTTGAATACTGTCATGGTAAATTCTGTTGATATCATCAAGGAAATATTAATGTTTAGCATATTCTGTGCAGGGTGTCATAGCAAGTTTAATGTGGACATACTGCAACAGACGGATGATAATGGAGACCGCATTGTGCTCTGGTGCAGACCAGGGGAGATAGAAGAGGACGGTTACTGCATTGTGTGCGATCAGACAATCAACTGTTCTCAGTTGTATTGTGTAAGACACCAGAAAGAAATGTAATATATGTTCTGTTCCCAATTGATTGGGCTACTGTTTTCACATCATACTATGAAAGATCTGTATACATTTCAGACACTTTCATTTATATTCTGTTTACCTGTCATGCTGGGCGGTGCTAGTTTTTACCGGGGGCATACAGTACAAGTATTGGTTTTTAGTTGTACATGCTAATCAATTTTTGTTTTGTCATTTATTGCGGGTTATTTGAATTGTTTCTATTGGTTCTAGTCAAGGGATCTCTGTACATGACAAAATTAATAAGTTTGTGCTGTTGTTTACCTGTCTTGCTGGGCGGCAGACCCCTGCTACAAAAGTTGTTACAGCTGCTCCAAAACACGTTTTTGCCTGCTACACGAGCTGCTCCAAAAGTCTTGTGGGCATTCCCACCACTGTTATGGCTAGTGCTGTGTGCATGTTCTTTTGGACCTGCTGTGCTATCCTAGGGCCTCATCACATGACCCATGTTTTGCCCAATCCGCAGTGGATGCTAACTCGGGCTAATGTTGGAGAATATTTTTTTCAATATTCTTTATTCTAAATGAAAGGGCACAGGTGTACACACTAAAGTTGATCCATTGCCAAAGGCTAGATTTTTTTAAATTTTTTAATATTGACCTTTTAATTTTTTAGCATCGAAACTGAAGAAGTTAGTTTGATAAGTGCCTGACTACCAATATTTTGCACTCAACAGTCATACACTTAAACTAACATGCCCCCATTAGAACACATTGATATATATATATATATATATATATATATATATATATATGTCTGAAATCAAATGCCGAAGCTCGATCTAAAATGGCCGGTAAAAATCGGTGCCTGCACGATTCATTCTAGACTTTTCGTCAAATTTGTAATTCACGGGTGGGTTTTATCTTGTAAAATTAACAAGGTGTTGCTCCCTTTTTGTAAAAAGAGGGGCTAAAAACTTGCGCCAAGGTCAACAGCAGAGAGCGGCGCAGAGGACAGTTGAGTGGTGGGGCACGTTTGGTGCACATATTGATAGATGGCGCTACTTGCTTCTTCCGGCTTGCTTTTAAAAATATTGAAACTGCCTGCGATGATCGTGGTCTATTAAAATGAACATAATCTTTTTTTAATGTACCTTTGGGTTAAAAATAAATGCAGACAATAATAGCAAAACTTGGAAGTAACAAAATAAAAGAAAACTTGATTGCATAACGACTGGCACTCTTGCTACCGACAAAGTTTGTCTGCGTGCCGTCTGGTTTCTTTCACTGGTTGGCTGCACCTTCTGACGCTATTCCTTACACCATCTGTCAATACACGTGCCAAATGCGCCCCGCTATTCAACTCTGTCGTCTGCGTCACCGTCCGCCGTTGACTGTGGCAATTTTTTGGCCCCATTGTTTTACAGAATGGGAGCTACGCCTATGTAATGTTACAAGGTAAAATCCACCTTTGAAATACAACTTCTAACGAAAGGTTTAGATTGCTACGAGCAGGCGCCGATTTTTACGGTCCATTTTAGATCCAGCCTCGGCATATCGGACATCCTATATCTATGGATAAAACTTAATATTGCAAGGGTTCCCTAAACAAAACTTCCCTATCTTCAGGACTGTTGCAAGACATTGATCAGCATTCAAGTGCTTCTATTTGTGCCATTTGTTGAAACATGCTGGACACGAATGGCTTCTCTGCACTGTCTCCGTTGGTTGTGACGACCTTCAATACCGTCGCTCTAGCCTCCTCTGGGTTGGTGCTTCCACTGATTGAGCAATCCGTTCATTGTCTTCGGGCTGTCCACTCTTGTCCTTCAACTCTGCCAAAGGTGCAAGCACTTCTTGCGTGTCTTCTAGACCTTGCTTTAAGCTGTGCCGAAAAGGGAAAGTGCCACCTCCTCGGAATGATTGACACTGTTTTGCCATGAACCATAGAAGCTATGAGCTATGTTTGCAAATGCAGTCCACGCAAATCTGGTCTGCTCCCTCATTGGTACACATCCTTTAGGGTGTGACTCCTTCCAAGGAGGTACTGCCGAAGCTTCCAAATGTCCACATCAAGGAATCGTGGTATCGTCAATGACAGCTTTTGGCTCATTTTTATCAACCAAAAGCTGAATGCGAAAGCGGTGATCCCGTTTCGCACTCAATCCCTTGTTTGCAACATTCCAGAACTTTAAGGGGCTACAAAAAGCAACAGCAGAGCATGTTTTGCCAGATCTGAATGAGTCCAGTACAAATAATTACTCGGTTGAATTCTTCTATTTATGCTTGACTTCTCTCTTGTGTTGGTGGAACAGCGGTACTTTCTTGCACACCTCTTCGTTTCTTGAGCCATCGCATCCCAGATACCATATGTCATGAGAGAACAACTGCAGACTGTTGTTCATTGTCAGCTTTGTTAAAGAAGTTTTAGTTGAGTTGCACAGCACTAATGCAGAAGTCCTCGGGAAGCAGTCCTCTCCGACAAATCCGTGTCCTCCGGTCGGTTTTGCTTCTTGACCTTGCTGCTACGAAAGGTTTGCAGCTTCGTCATGAGGTTTGAAAGCATGTATGAAAACAAGCACGAGGTTGAACTGTCTCATCAATCGGAAAGTACTTGTGAGTACGACGCACAATAAAGATTTGTTCAGCTATTACATGGACAGATGGATGCATTCATACGGATGAACTCGTTACGTCGGGCAGCTGTTTCTGCCACCTATAGACGTTGCAACTCGAGAAGGTAGGGCGAGGGAAAGGAAGGCCGGGGAGGAAGAAGCAGACGGAATGCTGGAGAGAGGTTTTCCCTCCTCTCCAGCCTCACCGACTGTAAGCAACTAGTCTATGGGAGCGTTTTTGTGCACCATTGTGGAGCACCTTGAGTTTTCTTGAGCTCTTGGCACTGTACCCCAGCTTTGACAAAGACACAGCAAAACATCTTGAAAGATGTTGTGTCCTGTCTTCGTGCTACATGTTAAGCTTTCTCCTTTTAACGCCAGCTTTCTTTTACCATTAACTACAAGCTGGTTTCTTTGAGCACCTTGGGTGACTTTTGGATCGTGTTATAATTCTGTCCACTTACTTATTCTGTCCACTACTTCATTCTTGCGAAGGGACTGCAACACCTCCATTGAACGACAGTTGAGCCCATCCAGTACCTATTTACTCGTTTCGTCAGACAGTCGGTTTCAATCACTTTGAAGGGTTGTCTACCTCCCATTGCTCAGACCAAATGCAGATTCCTTGGGTGCTTTCGTTAGACCCGGAGTGTCCACTAGTTTCCTACCTGTGCACTACCTCGAAACCGAAGCAACCTCAGTGACAAGTTATAGGTGTTGTGAATGGTCAACCACTTGGTTCGCGTGAACCTTTGCAATATGCTTGAGCATGCGTATGTGTGGGAACACTTTGTAAATGGGCAAATCTGTCCTTCCGTAAGAGATTCTTGGGCTTTTTCAGTGTTCAAAAGGGCTCAAGAAGGTCTAGACAACAATAAACAAGTAGAAACTCCATTTTCGTTCAAAACATTTGATACTGTACCCTCCAACTTTTAGAGATCAATCTAGCATCTTTAAATATCCATTGTGTCTTTCAAAATTCGACACAAAATTAACTATATAGTCGCAAGCGGTGTAGTTGTAAATGGTAGCAAATACTCGCCCGTAACCGTGAGTCCGAGTGTTCCGCGGGGCACTGTTTTGGCATCATTGTTTCCTAGGGTATCTAAATGACGGTTGTTGAAAATGTCAGGCTGAACCACATTAGCATTCTCTTGTGTTGAGTGCGTTGGGGTTTCTTGTAACCGTTAAAGCACGCTGGCAGACTCCAGCCCGAAATACTTCCGACTATAGTCGGTGATAAGTTCGAAACGTTTTCTGGCTGGGGAGCAGGAAGCAGACAAAATGCTGAAGAGAGGAGGAGGTTCCCTCCTCTCCTCCTCAGCATTCCATCTGCTTCCTCCTTTGCTGCCCTCCTCTCCCTCGAAAACTTTTCTTAAAGGCCGACGACCAAACTCGAGATTCTGTGAGGCAGAACATCCTCCTCACCATGGGGAGGAGGAAGCGGGCAATGGGGGACAGGGTAGAAGGGGAGAGAGCGAGGAGAGCGAGGGAAAAGTGGAAAGCGCGAGCTGGTCATCGGTCTTTAACCTCTAACCGACTATAGTGCAGAACTAAACTGAAGGATTTGCAGTATTTGCGAGGCCAAATCGATGCACTTCAGAATCATTCGAATCACTCAGAAACTCGTGCTGTGTGACAAGTTCATGAGCCATCGCACATTTGGAAACGCAAGCAGTGTGTTTGGTCGCGACATATTGTCGTGATTGCGCAATCGAAACCGAAACTTCGTGGCCAACCAGTACCATAGCATCTCGCCCTTAGGGTCGCTGCGATTTGGATCAAACTTGGAAGAGCCTCAAGTAAGAGTGTGTTCAATTCGCACCATGGAGAGCGTTTGCAATTTAATGACTGCGTTAGAGATGGTGTATTATAGCCTTTTCCCGTTTAAAAAAAATACTTATCCCGTCGGAGGAAAAATGGTGTCTAAAGAAAAGTGATATTTTACTTTTCGCGTAAAATATTCAAGCATCCCCAGTGTTGTTTATAACTGGAGCTACTTTGAAGAACCACCCATAGCCCCAGAGACACGCATCAAAATTTTGCAGATTTAATTGTGCCCATAAACACATACCCCGGGCGAGCAGTTGAACACACTCTTACTTGAAGCTCTCTATAATTAAACTATACTCCGTTTCAACGTAGTTTGTTGAAGAGTGAACTCAACCGCCCCTTTGAGCCAATCAGAGTGACGGCGGCGAGGGCACGTGACAGCTCTTGCAAAAATATGGCGTAATAAACGCTCGCTTAAAG
>JAZHYW010025947.1:0-14466 GCA_037355805.1 Ixodes ricinus | reverse complement strand
TTGTACTTCTGGTTGTGTGCTCAGTGCTCGCAGATTGCGAGGATTCTGGTAACTGAAGTGAGCACGAGGGTGAGGAGGTTTATCGCACCCGCTATCCATTGGCTGCTTCGCGAAGTTCCGACATCCTACGCCCATTATTCGTTGGTTTGTCAACCAAACTTGCAGAAGCCACCATACTGGTGGCTTCTGCAAGTCACACTTAGTCCACCCGCCCACTTTCACTTTCTGCACGTGGTGCCGAGCAAAGGGCTGCGGTCATGCACGGTTCGGGGTTTGATTCCTACCGTCTTGTTACGGATAGTTATTCCTAGTTATAATTACGTACGGTCAAGTACGATCAACTTGATCTTTCATATACCTGCTACGGGCTGCATATGTTTTACCGACCTGCATGCAGTGCTTTCGCCTCGCACTCGAGTGTAAAGCTTTTTGTGACAAATCCGGCCCATAAACCCGTTAAATGCGTGATCGTTGAAATAGATTCCCCCTCCTAGCACACCAGGTCAAAAGGTCTAGATCACTCGGTGAGGAAGGCGCGCCAGGTCGGCGCACCAGGCCCGACGGGCCTCTGTCTTCCTTACGGGATCTGTCTGGAACTCCCTCGAGTGCTTAGTGGTCCACCAGTCGCTCGTCCACTCCCAGACGTTGCCGATGATGTTCTTAAGGCCAAACTTGCTCGGCGGGAAGGCGGTCACCTGACGGATCGAGAAACAGCAAACTGTAGCGCTGGCGTCTCCACGGGCGGCACGGCACAGCTACAGTGTCTCGCGTCTCAGTCTGTTTACCGCACCCTTGAGTCCCTCGGCCTGACTACGTCAGAAGAGCCGCTGCCCGCTGCAATCCTGGCAGTGGTGCAGCGACAGAAAAGCGGACGACAGGTTGGGAGTACATGCCTCTCCAGGTGCACGTAATACTGGCTGCACCGTCCACACGATACACAAAAGCGGCCGTTCGATCATGCCCGAGCCATGTTTCAGCATCTGTCAACATCTGTCCATGCGTGCTAAACAAGTGCTAAAAAAATTTTAATTAAAAAAAATTGTGCAATGTGCAGCCTTGGGGTTTCATCCAAAGTTCCTTTCGGCTTTATTATTTGTATCGCCCTCTTTCGTGGCCTCCGTGAACAAGTATGTTTCACTTTACGTGATAGTGAAGCTGAAGCTACGAGCAAAAGCGTGTTCCTCCGAACAATGCTCGCACTGCACAAGTGTACGTGCGGGGACACCGAAAGCTCAGACCTCACTCTCGTAGCCTCCGCTATGCTGGCACTTCTAATGAAATGGGGTGAAATGAACTGTAGAGGGGGCGAGTAATAACATATGTTTGAAACACGACCTACACATATTCTATTTCTCACGCCTGCAGTGCTGCTTAAACCTTGAGAGCTACGGACCTCTTCGTTTTCCCCTGACGCGTTCGAGTCGCTCGACTGCTCGTCAACTTTAGTTTTTCTTCATTGCATGCGGATGTTTTCTCATAAACTAAAGCTGAAAGAGAATGGCTACCAATCTTAGAAGCGACAATTTGCGGCTTCTTTCGCGCTCATAAAGGCTCGTCAGAAACCCGGCTGTTCCGAGATAGCCGAAACGAGTGAGGAAATGGTGGACCTTCACTCGACGAACGCTGTGCCCAACTGCAATCGGGGGGTAGCAGCCACCGTGGAGTGGAATGAGAGAAAGCCGAGCCTCAACAACAGGGTCTGGTACTTCGGTACCTCGTCGAGCAGACAAAAAATTGCCCGACATGGCCATTGCCGCGAAGATGCAATAGGATTTGATCGGGCTTTCAGAATGATTAGCTTTCTTAGGATCTTCAGGCCACTTTAAGTATTTTGCTGGCCGTTTATTTTTCCCGCTAAATTTAGCAGAGAAAGTGATGTCACATGACTCGATGTCACGTGACGTATGCACAACTTCAGTTTCCCCGCTAGATTTAGCGGGAATATGAATGTCACATGACCTCAACACCAATCCAGTTTCCCCGCTAAATTTAGCGGAGAAAATGACGTCGCATGACTTGTTGTCACGTGAGCTATGCACAACTTCAGGTTCCCTGCTATATTTAGCGGGAGTATTGATGTCACGTGACGTCAACACCAATCCAGTTTTCCGCTAAATTTAGCGAGTAAAATGACGTCGCATGACTTGATGTCACGTGACCTATGCACAACTTCAGGTTCCCTGCTATATCTAGCGGGAGTATTGATGCCATGTGACGTCAACACCAATCCACTTTTCCCCTAAATTTAGCGGGTAAAATGATGTCACATGACTTCATTTCGCATGACCTACCGTAATATTCCGAGCAAGCGCCCCCACCCAAGCAAGAGCCCCTCCCAACTTCACCGCTAATTTCACATTTCCGCGCCATTCCGGGAAAGCGCCCCTCCCCGCTCCGCACCCGTATGACGCACCGCGCTGATCGCACCCAGGCAACACTGGCCTGCAAAGTTCAGTCCAAGAATTCAATCCAATCCAATCCTACTTTGCAGCCCGATCAGCCCGGTCACTACGCGCCATTGTCGCTTTGTTTTGGGGGTGTCAGGTCGGCTATGCATTCTTACACAGTGGCAAAGAAAATCGAGGTCGTCCAATGGCATTGTGAAAACGGGAAAGACGTACACCAGACGTCTTGACACATCAAGCTCGACCGGATACGGGAATGGGACAAGAATTTTGACAATTTGCTACAGTGAAACTACGGGAAAGCCAAAGTTCGACGAAAGCTAAGTAACGGCGCGCCGGTGTTCAGTGAATATGTGAACGATGCGCTCTTTTAATACCTGGAGCGCGAAAGAAGTGCAGAATGAGCCATTAGCAACCGTCTTCCTTCTGAAGAGGCCGTCAAAATAGCCAACGGCATGCAGTTGGGAAACATCGCGGAATGCTGCGAACTTTTCTTGCGGCCGACTCTGAGGAGTCTTTTGGTGGTTTTGAAAGTGATTAACATAGCAGTGACAAATCTTTGGCCTAATAAAGTCTATGTTCTCAGAGATAAATAAAATATGAAATCTGTGTGCACTGCGCTTTTATTTCTTTTTCTGGTGGAAAAATTTTCTCGTCGCCATCTTTAATTTTGGTGCCGTTCCGGGATAGCGCCCGCCCCCCCCCCCCCCTTTGCAGCTAATTTTGACTTGCGTGCAGGGGGTGCTTGCTCGGAATTTTACAGTATACACAAATTCAGTTTTGCCGCTCGCAAGGAAAGTGATGTCAAAACTTCGTGTCATGTGACCTTACACAAAATCAGTTTTGCCCCTAGATTTAGTGGGGGAAATGACGTCACATGACTTGATGTACCGTGACCTATACGAAAATTCAGTTTACATGCTAGATTTAGCGGGAAAGTTGGCATCGCTCAGTGTTAGGTAAAGCACATCTAAAAAGACCTGAGGTACAAAGTAAATGAGAGGCTATGTACTTCAAGTAAAGTAGCAAGTACACCGGGCGCAATGTAACTGAAGTAAAGTACTATAAATACAACATACTTTCAAAGCAAAGTACAAGCACTTTCTAACAATCTTTCACAATGTCCTCCCATTCCTCAATACAGTGTTTTTTAAACTAATATCAGGGATCCCATCACTGAAATGCAATTTGGAGCAATTTTTGGAGCACCAAAATATGCATTCTGGAGCAGTTTGGAGCACCAAAATATGCATTCTGGAGCAGTTTGGAGCACTAAATGTTCATTTTCGTTCAATATCGTTAAATATGTTTGCTTAATGATTGCGCTTATTGTTGCATACCAGTACAGCCACCAGTCGGATGTAACGCGAAAGACAAAAGCAAGAAGTTTGACAACTGCAATCAAACATCCGCAGCTCCGCTCAGCCGCTTCCCCGCAATGCGCACAGAAAGCGGCAAGGTACCGATTAAAGACCGGAATAAAATGTTACACGTAACTAAAGCAATGCCACGCGAAAATGTAAGAAAATGAAAATGCAGAAAGAAGATGATACTAGTGCGCTTTTACATGACGTACGCCACTTTTTTAGGGGCAAAGCTCCTTAGGGGCTAGCCATGTCCGTCCGTCTATCCAGTGTCCGTCTGGCGTCCAGTGCTCGTGCTCGTGCTCGTGAGCTCACGTGCTCGTGTAGGAAAAAGAAAGATGAAAAAATTACACCATCTTCCCGAGGGGAACCATGGGGTGATGCGGAGCATCGCGGATCGTTATTTAACGTGCATCATGCAGTAGTGATCACACGAACGCGTGCCGGTACGAAACTCATCCAGATCGAAACGGGCGGGGGCGGTGGGGAATCGAACCCAGGAGGTTCCCAGCGCAAGCTTTCGCTCCACGCTCCGAGCTGAGACGCGTTAGCCCACTCGGCCACTTCCTCCCTGAACGCACGCAGCGCGCTACCGCTGCTTATATTCACACTTGAAGGAGAGGAGACTAGAGGAGGAGAGTTGCGCATGCGCGCGCGATGTGAGTAGAAGCGAACGCACGCGAAGTGCACACAGCTGGTAGAGAGAGAGAGCGGAGAGAGTAACGCGCAGCTGTTGGAGAGAGGGAAGGAGGAGAGTTGCGCATGCGTAGTGTGAGTGCGGACGACGCCGACGCCCGCGGGACATAGACCCGAGCAAGAGATGCTCCGCATCTAAAAAGATGAAAAAAAATGATGAAAAAAATATGCTCGCGCAGTCTACAGGATTCGAACCTGTGCGGGAGACCCCAATGGATTTCTAGTCCATCGCCTTAACCACTCGGCCACGACTGCGGGACGAGTAGGGGGCTCTGAGATGTGGTAGTAACTCAAGAGCTGGGGATGTCATGGATGAAACGTTGCATGTAGCCGCTCAACGTCTATACAGGAGAGGGCGCTGCGGTCAAATGCGTATATAATCGCGTTAAACTTTGCATGCATTGGATCAACGTTTATAGACGAGAGGGCGCTGCAGTCAAATGCCCAAATGCGTATACAGTCAAACCCACTTATAACGAACGTGATAATTCCGCTGAAAAGTGGTTGTTTTATCAGTAGTTCGTTTTATCTGGACTTCCCTTTAAAATGTTATAAATAAGGATAACGAAGCTGGTGTTGGTAGTTTCACTCTGCCAGCTCTTTATTTAAAGAAACTGTTTAGCACGATCCTAACGCGCCCCCAATTCTAACGTGAAGGCAAATTTAGCTTTCAGATAATCAAAAAGTAAATTGCTGCCGATTTTACCGCGCAAGTAAAATAACGAAGATTCACCACATACCTCATAGAACAGATTTTATGAAACGCACGCCACCACAAAAATAAATGTCGTGAGCTAGTCAGACGATGGTTCTTCGCTGTCGACAGAGGTAATTAATACTTGCTTTGGTCTAAAGTGTTTTAAGTGCTGCGCTTCGTGCGCATGTACGAGTGCGCCGCCATTGCCTCTGGCAGGGTCATCTTTCAAACAACACATTGCGAGCTCGTCGGACGGCTGGGATTGTGAGGCCACGCAGTGCTGCTCCGTTGTTATTTTTTTCCGCCAGAGTGATGCCCTTTCATTTAAATAAATCCTCTTAGTGGATTTTTTTTCCCCATCTTAAAACGAGAGACACGAGTCCGTAGACGCGAGAGAATGTGCATGATACCGAAATGGCGAACGTACACAAACGGTCTCGATGGTGATGGGGCTAGCCACCTTGTACCGAGCATAGAGCTCTTCTCGAGTTGCATACAGAGTTTGCAGACATATACTCTGTTTCATACTTAGCGTGCAACGCTGTCAAAGCTACTGGCGCGAGCGCGTGGCTTCATCTATGGTTTTGTTTGCGCGAGAGCGCGTGCAAATGGTCAACGAGGTCAAGCCCCACACTCGCGCCAGTAGCTTTGACAGAGTTGCACGCTAAGTATGAAACAGAGTATAGAACGAACGAACGCAGCACGGCATAAGAGTTGACTTTCTCCTTCTCCCCCTCTTCTCCTTCCCGCGGACGCACAATCAGCAGACTATGCAACCCGGGAGGGCGTTCTTGCTTTTGTAGTTTGGTTTTCTCCCTTGCCGGGATGTTCGGAAAACAACCTTAAGTGTCTCGCGGACCGCCGCGCCCGAAATGTAGCTCTTTTTATCTTTTCTTCTTCTTCTTTTTTTTTTTTTTGCTTTTTGCGCGGGGGGGGGGGGGGGGTGTCTTTTGAAAGCGGACTTTGTGTTCGTTGTAACAGTATGATGCTTTAGAAAGCGGTCGCTTTATCTAGACCAATTTTAATAGGTAGGGCCTTGAATTCGTATATTTTCTGAAAGTTGGCTGTTATATGTGGAGACATACCTCGGCAAACCTCACTCATGAGGGCCCTCACTCACCCTCACTCACCCTCATCTTCACAGGTGAGGTGAGGGTGAGTGAGTTTCTGAACCAGGAAAATTCATGAATGTGAGGGTGAGTGAGGGCCGTGAGGGCGGTGAGTGCGTGAGGGACGTGAGGGGTGTGAGGGCCATGAGTGCGTGAGGGCGGTGAGTGCGTGAGGGGTGTGAGGGCCATGAGTGCATGAGGGCGATGGGTGCGTGAGGGTGTGAGTTCCATGAGTGCGTGAGGGCGTGAGGGCGGTGAGTGTGCGAGTGGCATGAGGGCCGTCAGGGGTATGAGTGCGTGAGGGTGTGAGAGCCATGAGTGCGTGAGGGGCGTGAGGGCGGTGAGTGTGTGAGGCCCCGTTCAGACGAAGCAACTTTCTCAGTAATTTTGGTGTTGCTGGCGGGTTGTTCCCTAGCTTTCCCTAGATCGACACGAATTGCTGAGATCAGGTCCGGCTCAAAACAAGCGAGCAACTCGGAGCAATTCGAAGACGTTTGAAGCGGCTGCATCCAATCAGGGACGCGATATTTTCACGTGATACCTCGTGCCGGTGATGATGACAATAAAAGACTTGGTTCTGGTTTGAAAGTGATCGTTCTTGGAAATAAACTGTTTCAGAAAGATGCATTAGTATTCTCAACGAGATTTAAATGCATAAAAACACATTCATAGCGCGCGATTGTTTGTCTAAATAGTGCAAGAAAAATACAATTTCATGATGATGATGGCAAATTGCAGCAGTTGGTTGCTGCATGTGAACGCGGGCGGCTCGTGTTGCTGGGGTAGCGACGTCAAGTTTCTGGGCGAAATTGCCCCGTCTGAAGCGGGCCTGAGTGGCGTGAGGGCAATGAGTGCGTGAGGGCCGTGAGGGCGGTGAGTGCGTGAAGGGTGTGAGGGCCATGAGTGCGTGAGGAACGTAAGGGGTATGAGTGCCTTGAGGGCGGTGAGTGGCATGAGGGCCACGAGCAGCGTGAGGGCGGTGAGTGGCGGTGAGTGGCGTGAGGGCGGTGAGTGGCGTGAGGGCGGTGAGTGGCGTGAGGGCGGTGAGTGCGTGAGGCGTGGAGGGCTACGAGTGCGTGAGGGCGGTGAGTGGCGTGAGGGCCATGAGGGCGTGAGGGGTGTGAGGGCGTTGAGTGGAGTGAGGGCAGTGAGTGGCGTGAGTGCGTGAGGGGCGTGAGGTTCAGTGAGGGTGAGGGAAGTGCTGAAGGCGTGTGACTGTGAGGGTGAGGGTGAGTGAGGGGCTGAGGGTGAGTGTAGCTGTGAGGCAGAGGATGAGTGAGGGGGTTGAGGGTGAGTGTAGCTGTGAGGGTGAGGGTGAGTGAGGGGCTTAGGTGAGTGCGGCTGTGATGGTGAGGGTGAGTGAGGACGACCTAAAATGCCAACCTCTGATGTGGGATCGTTATAAGTGGGTTTGACTTTATAACCATGTTCCATACCACAGATTCTCTTTCTGACATGGATGAAAACGAACGAAAGGCTCGGCATGTTGCGGCTCAGCGTCTACGCAGACAAGGGGAGGCACTCACTTGATCGAATGATGTTTGAGCGAACGCCCACGTTTCACCAAATGACACTTTAGCGAATAGTCGGACGCCGCAGGCGGCGTTTCGGTGGGCCAAATGGGTTAACATTTTTGTAATGCGCCGCCACAGACTGTCGCCGCGAAGCGCCGTAAGCACGGCGCGGCGGACGGGTTAACGCGCGCCCCCGTTATTCGCTAAAACGTCAATTCGCTCAAATGTCACTGTTCGCTAAAATGTCATTCGCTCATGTGATATGGACCCGCAGACAAGCACCACCAGAGCTTCGCCCCAATCAACATCATTCACCACGTGGAGATGCGGTCAATTTTTGTTAAAGGTTGGTGATCTTTTCTACACCTCACGGCCTCACATCAGCTATGCTGTTTCCATTCTGGCAAAGCAGGCCATTTAGCTGGCAGTTGTAATGTCAGGATGAACAAAAGAAAAGGAAACAGCTTTAACCAAGGCTGGAACCAACAGCATTTGGAAAACTGACAGGCGCCTCAACTCGGGGCCCTGCAATGGCGCCCATCAACGACATTAGGGCTCAGCGAGCAACACCGCTTGTCACGGAACAATGGTGGGAGTTTTATTAAACTTCTTAATAGATTCGGGATTGACCGTGAATATTATTAGCTTCGATAATCGTATCCGAAAACGTGCCACAACAGCACAGTGTACATGCCTTAAATGGTTTGACTGAACGTAAAAGGCATTTGCTACCCGGAAATAGAGGTTATGCACAATACCATCGAGCGTTATGTCATTCGCGGTACGACACAGGTGCTTGTCCGTTGACTTCCTCACGAAATACCAATTGTGCCTCAACTTGGCAGATTTGTTATTGCGAGCAAAGAAAGCATGCACAGAAACTGCCGGCGTCAAGATGGAACTGCTGAGAATTTTTCTTGCTGTAACCTAGCTGCTTTCGCTCGAACGGTGGAGTCTTGGCCATATGGCCATGTTAACTATGTTGGACCATCCTTAGACTTGGACCATCCTTATGACCAAAAGATGCCATAAGGAAAAGGAAAAGGAAGGACAGGAACAAGTGCTACTTTGAACTGACCTTCTTATGATAAGATAAAGGAAGAAAAGGACAAAGATAAATTTATATAAAAAGGAATAAAACAAAATTGACCGCATCTTCACGTGGTGAACGATGTTGATTGGGGCGAAGCTCATGGTGGTGCTTGTCTGTGTAGACGCTGAGCCGCAGCATGCCGAGCCTTTCGCTCGTATTCATCCTATGTCAGAAAGAGAATGTGTGGTATGGAACGTGGTTATATACGCATTTGAGCATTTGACCGCAGCGCCCTCTCGTTTATAAACATTGAGCCAATGCATGCAAAGTTTAACGCGATTATATACGCATTTGACCGCAGCGCCCTCTCCTGTATAGACGTTGAGCGGCTACATGCAACGTTTCATCCATGACATCCCCAGCTCTTGAGTTAGGTTACTACCATATCTCAGAGCCCCCTACTCGTCCCGCAGCCGTGGCCGAGTGGTTAAGGCGATGGATTAGAAATTCATTGGGGTCTCCCGCACAGGTTCAAATCCTATCGACTGCGGGACCACAGGGTGTGCTTTTCTTTTTTTTTAATTTATTTCTTTTTTTTTTTCGTACAGGAGCACGTGAGTGAGCTCACGAGCAAGAGCACAAGCCCCGACGCTGCCGGAGCTACGGACATGGCTAGCCCATAAGGAGCTTCGCCCCTAAAAGAAGAAACGAAAAGGATTTAGGAGGAGGACTTATACGTGGGTTGTCCGTAAAATAAGGTTCCCAAGGAGCTGCAGTCGCGAGGAACGCTGTTACGCGAGATCCGGTGACACTGGCGTGTAGCGTGGTTCCCCCTCTCCCAGTCCCCGCACCAGCGAGCTGTCTGCGACGCTCCGTCTTGTCTTGGCAGCCGTTAGAGATGGAGCTCCCACTCGCTTCTCCTGCCAGGTGCGAATTACGCTCTGTGATTCGCTTTTGTGTGCACAAAGGCACTGCGCCGGTGGACATTTATTCCAAACTGTGGGAAGTCTATGGAGAAAAGTGTACAAACGTACAACACGTGCGCAAACGGTGCAGAGAATTCAAAGACAGACGTAGAGACGTCCATGATGAACAGCGTTCTGGACGGCCATCAGTTTCGGACGAAACGATTGGGAAAGTGGAAGAAACAATGCTGAAAGATCGAGAGGGTGACCGTTCGGGAGCTCTGCGAGATGATCCCTGATGTCATCAAGACCTCCATTCACAAAATTTTGGCAGACCATTTAGGGTATGCCAAGGTTTGTGCAAGGTGGATCCCGAGAATGCTTACAGAAGACCACAGACGGCAACGTGTTGAAGCGGCCCGCCATTTTCTTCAGGCCTACGAAACCGATGGCGAAGAATTCTTGGACTCTATTCTCACTGGGGACGAGACCTGGGTCCACTACACAAAACCGGAAACGAAACAACAATCCCGTCAATGGAAACATCCAGAGTCGCCAAAGCCGCGGAAGTTCAAACAAACACTGTCTGCCGGCAAAGTGATGTCGAGCGTCTTTTGGGACAGGAAGGGGTTATTGTTGTGCGAATTCATGCCGGCCGGTACAACAATCAATGCGGACCGCTACTGTGAGATGTTGAAGAACCTTCGCTGCGCGATTCAACACAAGAGGTGAGGCATGCTCACGAAGGAAGTGCGTTTCCATCAGGACAATGCACATCCACACATCGCCCATGTAGCAAATAATCTCATCAACACATTTGAATGGGATACTGTCACACACCCACCCTACGGCCCAGAAATAACCCCAAGTGACTACCATCTCTTCCCTGAATTGAAGAAACCCCTGTGTGGGATGCATTTCAGAACATTTCATGGCGCGGCGGGAGAGTTCTACGATTCAGGCATAAAGAAGATGGTACACCGCATTCAAAAATGCATTGATTTCAACAGCGATTATGTCGAAAAATAGGGGAAAGTTTAAGCTTTTCAAAAATGTATTATTCAATGCGAATACATATGTTTTTCATTGTGAAAAAGTATTGGGAACCTTATATTACGAACAACCCTCGTATAATAAAAAATGTTAACAAAAAAAAAGATAAAAAATTATTAAAAACAATAGAAAACAAAAAGGTTGAGGACAAAAGTTTCGGAAATAAGGAGGTATAGCAGTTCCTTGGGTGATAGTAAGTTCCGAGCCAATAAAGATGGTGACTGTTACTATTATTATTGCTATTATTGTTGTTATTATTGCTATTACTACTATCATGACGATGACGATGATGCAGGACGCCTGCCGGCTGTCCCGTAGTTGTCTCTCATTTTCTCGTGGAACCGGCTCAGAATCCCTGCGCTAGCAAACAAAGGGCAGACCCACAGTCCCTCGCATATAAAGCCAAGTGACCTGACGAGGAGGATTTCAAAGAAAGTTCTATGCTCGCCGAGCCTGATGTTGATGCTTCGTCCGGTCTGGCCCACATAAACCTTTCCACGTGAGAACATTATCTCATACACAACTCTGCAGTCACAGTCCATGTAGGTGCTTGTGGGCATGTCTCACGCTGGATTTGTCTGCCTTGTTGCGCTGCGAGTTCATTTTGGAGCAGAGCCTGGTTAGCTTGTCTGCAGCAGATAAAACCACCAGACATCATACTCGGATGCGACAAACTTGAAGCTGTCAGAGGTGTGATGCGTATATGGGACGATCGCAGGTCGGTGTCGTTTCTCTCTGATCTCTCTTGTTCAGTTAGATCCGATCATGCATTAAGCAACATCTGATAGGATGGACATAGGGAAGCCTAGAGCCTTGAGTCATAATGCTTGCGCGTCCAAAGCTCTCCGCTGCTGAATGAGAACAGAACCTGTTCTGTTGAACTGAACAGAACAGAACTTCACGATATGCAGCGCATACGGGTCGCGTGCCAGGTGCGCCAACTGCTTGCAGCGCCACCCACGGGCTTTCATTTCATAGCAGCCGCTAAGAGAGACTAGCCAGTCTTTTTAGGGACCGTATCAAGATTGAAAAGTTTTACAGCCTATGGTCCGATACAAATTGCTCAAGACTAAATTTAGGTAGGTCTCGCTTCCAATTATTGTGTACCAACCTCGTAACTTCTCAAGCTTCTCAAATCTGGGAAATGCGTAGATACGAAACACGTCTCTGGCCACAGGACATTTAAGATGCACCTGTCCAGACTCAAGCTCGACGCCTTCAGTCTGCCTCAGCTCCGTTTTCGCGCCTTCCTGAACTGAATAGGCTTACGACTCAATTCTGCCTTTCCTGCTAGATGTAGCAGGAGGTGATTTTGAATCGGCGTATTCAGGTTTTCCCGCCATCTTTAGCCGCGACGGATGACCCAGCACAATCTCACGTTATGAGGGCTCTGTCTGAAATGTGCACTTAAAATGAGTGTGTCCAATCCAACAACCCACGGCGCACTGTTGTTTGGTCACTACGCTGTGTAGCTTGTGGGTGTTTTAGTAACAACAAATTGAGGAGAATGAAACGTGGGGCAAGCAGTAGTAGTCGTGCTAGCCTCAGGAATGACCTACGCAACAGTCATCTGCTCCGCCATTAAGATAAAAAGACAAGATATGGCTCATCTAATGCCGGTGTTGAAGTTTTTGTCTTCGCTAAAAGAACACGTTTGGTGGTCCTGCCCCACACCGGCACAGGAAGGTGCACTCACTTGGGTAAACTGCTCCCAACAACCAAACGGGTAAGGAGAGTGCAGCGAAAAGCGGCCCCCAGGAAGGGAGCCACCCGCACATCTTGTCGGTGCCCCGTTTCACTCGTTGGCCCGCAGAAAGGAACGCCAAAAGGCTGCCAAAGTGAGTCGTGCGCAACTGCCAGAAGAACTCAGATCTCTCCAGTGAAAGAGGCGGGGAAGACGCCTGCTGCCTCCTCTTCGGCACGTCCGTCAGACCGTGTCGGGAAGCACTCACCGGAGCGGTCCCAGGGAATCCGTCCTCTGCCGTGTTGACGCCAGGGAACTGGCCCTCCCAGACGTTGGCCCTGGCCTCCCCGCCAGGGGCCCACTTGTTGCCCCACGGGAACAGCCTGGACAGAGCACACAGTCTCTCGTAAATGGAGGGAAGTCGCCTTTCCCACAAGGAGCAACAACCAAATCAAACCTCAAAACGAGCACCTTCGTAAAATATGACATCTCCGTACCAGGACAAACTTCTTCCTCGAGACCATTAAGGAACGAAATGCCTCACGAGACAACTCAACAGCGAATGCAAAAACTTTTTTTCTTTTTTTCACGTTGGTTTGTTTGTTGCAATAATGCCCGAGGGTGCCGCGGGTACATAACGAGCGAGAATAAAATCGACCGAAATCCGTCTCGGCGCACATGGCGGCCCATGCAGATGATTCGGGAGGATGCAGTGTTTCCCCTCCCCTTTGACTGATGGATTTCCGACGGCCGTAGAAAAGGAAGCCACCGCCACGACGAGCGGACGACGTCGCGATGAGTACCCTCCAACAACGTCTCGACACCGCGACCCGACTGCACCAGAAGCGAACCGGCATCGCTCGCTGTGCAAAAACACAATATATGCAAGCCTCGACGTCCCAAGCCGCCTGGAAGTCAGAAGTGGTCGAGAGGCCTTCAAAAAAACCCTCCTCCGATCTGTCCATAGCGGAGGCAAAGCGTTCACCTTAGCCAGCTATAAAAATTGGGGCACCCATTAGGAACTGATGAACCAGCTACCTTTAGCTAAGTAATCAACTTGTCAATAGTGCTGATATATCTGTGAAAACCTAAAAAATTATATACATAAAATTATATGCCTGGACAATTCACTTGTGAGGAAAAATAGAGCAAAAAGACACACGATAAGTAACACACGGGCACAGTGTGTCGCCTATCATCCTTTTTTTTACTCTAATATAATTATAAAAAAGCAGAAACCAAAAACGAAGCAGGACATGCATTCATCGAGGCATTCCATACCGCACCCTCAAACAAACGAAGCCATAGAGGCCGAAATATTCATAGTATTGTGAGAATATTTGAAAGTTTGAATACCATATTTACTCAGATATAAGTCGAGCACAAATATAGGTTGATGCCTTTATTTTAAACACGCCGAAAAAAAAAAATGCAACTATACGTGAATTTTTTTTAGGCGCTCCTAGGGGCTAGCCAATGTCCGTATGTCCGTCCGCCCTAGGCCGGCGTCGGGTGCTCGTGCTTCTGCTCGTGAGATCATGTGCTCACAAGGACGTGAGCACATGCTCTACGTGCTCGTGTAGGGAAAAAAAAAAAAAAAAAAAAAGATAAAAAAAATTTTGAAAAAAAATGTTGAAATTTGTTTGCGCAGCGACAGCTGACGTAGTAGGGGGCTCTGAGATGTGGTAGTAATTCAAGACCTGGGGTTTCTGTCATGGATGAAACGTTGCATGTAGCCGCTCAACATCTATACAGGAGAGGGCGCTGCGGTCAAATGCGTATATAATCGCGTTAAACTTTGCATGCATTGGCTCAGACGTTTATAGACAAGAGGGCGCTGCGGTCAAATGCTCAAATGCGTATATAACCACGTTCCATACCACATTCTCTTTCTGACATGGATGAAAACGAACGAAAGGCTCTGGCATGCTGCGGCTCAGCGCCTACGCAGACAAGCACCACCAGAGCTTCGCCCCAACCAACATCATTCACCACGTGGAGATGCG
>JAZHYW010025946.1:0-61460 GCA_037355805.1 Ixodes ricinus | reverse complement strand
TTGGTTTTGAACAGGTGAAGCCTCGGTTGAGACGTTGGCAAACAAAACGTTTTCAATATATAAATATAAGTAATAAAAAAACGACACTCATAACAACAATTAATTAGAACGTCGGTTAAAGCAAGGAAATGTAAACGCACGTTTTCCGTGTGTACCTTTCTTGGTGCCGTTCAAAAACGCACGGAGCACGAACCGACTGCAGTTTACTCCGCTGTTCTCCAGATAGACGTCCGCTGATGCCACGGGCAGCGAAGGGCAGAGTACTATGTAAGGCGCGCTATGGCCCCAATCACGAGTTTCGCCCTCTTCTCAAGCCCAGAATATCAAGTCTAAGTCAGCCAACATTATGTTTTCTTTGTAAAAATATCTGATTGAGATAAAATGCGTCCTGCTGGGGTTAGCACAGGAAGAAGAAGAAAGGAAGATTATTACCATTTTCGAAGTGCTCGCAAAAAGCTGACTCACAAAAAGGGTGACTGAGATGCAGATAACCAGGCAGGAATTCACAAATAAAGTGGGCCAACCGAAGATGTTGGACTACAAAAAAGTAAGTAGCTTTCAAAACAGGGTCACATGATGCGAAAGAAGGCGAAAAGAAAACATTCTGTTTTCTAAGAGACGATGATAAGTGGGTAGCAACAAACGAGGATTCTTGTGGCAATAACACCTTCACATATTATCACATCTCTTTTAGTGGATTTTAGTGTAGACGGAGCGTTGTCTCATGTTGTGACATTATGAAAATAGTCGTAGTCGCCGTAAACGAGAAGGACATTGTTATTTCCTTCTGTGCACTTACTGCCTCGAGCTCTCCCCAACAGGCATACAATCACTTGGTGTCCTCCTCTCCCCGTCTTCGATCACAAAGAAAAAACAAAGGGACTTAAAAAAGCGGTTATAACTCCCCCCCCCCCTTTTTTTTTTCTTTTTTTGTAGAAATGTTTATTTGGATTTTTTCACATTGTTGTTAGAGTCCAAAAAAAAATTGATTCAGGGGCTTGTTGAAAAAAAAATTAAAAGCTTGGCGGAACTGAAAAGTGTTAAGCCTCCCTTTCCGCTGTGTCACTGCGCTCGACTTTACCAAAATAAAAACAACCCTTTCTTTAGAAAGGGGGGGGGGGTTGGTCCTGAAAAAAGATGTAACGGATTACGAGGAATCGGTTACGTAAAAAATGTAAGACAATTAGTTTAAAATTACTCAGAAAATATGTACTTATTCCGTTACTAAATTACAGATAAATGTAAGGGATTACAAGTAATTTCGTTGCTTGTAACGGATTACGTACAAGTCTGCCGCCAGCCTTGTCTGCATAGCAAAAGGCCACGTGGGGGATTACGAAGAACTTAGCGGGTTTTTAGCGGGATGCGAAACGTTCTACGAAAGCACGGAAAACGCAGGGGCCCTCGGAAACCAGAACCGAAGCCTCCGTGATTTTGAGACAAAGCTGATGAGAAGTGTCCACAAAAAATGAAGAAAGCGAACCGGAAAACTTCGATCAAAATATCTAGGCATTAGTGGGGAGGCGGATGCACCGGTGCAGGAGGTGTAGCTAAATCAAACGAGCAGGTTCAGCTGCCGCCAACATGGCTGTCGCAAATCTGAAGCAGGCAGCAACCAATCCAAACATTGACTTCGGTAACGTATTCCTATGGGAAAAAGTAGGTACACTGTCGCCCTCCGCTCGTTTATAAGAACACAAATTACACAAATTCATAACGTAATAAATAATTTGGAACTTTTCTTAAAGGACACATGCAAAGGGAAAACTCATTTTCTCTAGCAGCTAAGATGAAGAAATAATGTTATAAAACGAACTGACAACAAAGAGGAACAGTTTTTAGAGCTATATTTACGGCGCAAGACGAATTCGTAGTAATTCAATTAATGACTTCCTTTTCCCAAGTTCCAACCAAGTTGTTAAAAGGAAGTTTTTTTCTCCTTTGCATGTATCTTTTAAGAATGGAGATGAAAAAATATATGCCAGCTACGGGTTTTTCTTTTTTAAATTTCATGGCTCCAAATATGGGAGAAAAACGACGCTAAATAGCTTTGCAAATGCGTTTGCGTGCGAGTTTTTGGCTACAGGACACGCAAAGAAACAGCGAAAAGCTAAATAGAGGTAATTAAATCGACGAAAACAAGCGCCAGTGACGGACGACAAGCTAATTGTTTGCGCAAAAAAAAAAAAAATATATATACATATAAATAAGTATATATATATAATGTATATATATATATATATATATATAATATAAATAAACATGTATATATATATATATATATATATATATACATATATATAAATAAATATATATATATATATATATATATGTATATATATATATAATATATGTATATATAAATAAATATATATATATATACATATATGTATGTATATATATGTATATATATATATATATATACATATATATATATATATATATATATATATATATATATATATATATGTATATATATGCTTAGGGCTTGCGCCCTACGCAGCCGCTCCAGGGTCCATAGTTTTACACGTGACAAAAAAGAAATATACTCAAACTAAAACTAAGACTCCTTTCTGATGTTTATAAGGTTACACACTATTCACTACGAGCAAAGTGAAAACGGCGATTCCTGTTATTCTTTTTGGGGGCAAAAAGTTTGAGCACCGTTCCTGGCGAGGAGTATTGAGTATCTTTGACACGCGCTTTCGTTCTTCGACATAAAGTTGAAAACGACGTTTTTTTTCTATTTGCGCCGAGAAGTTTGGGAGTGGCTACCTGGTGAATTCTTTTCGCAACCTGCAATCAAAATAATTCGATGTTCAGTTTTTTTCTAAATGTGTTTTTTCACAGATGACGCAGAGCTACGTGGCCACGTTAGAGATTAATCAACATTAGCAACCGGGACATTGGAACTTCGTATGAAGAGCAGCGACAGGAGCAACCTAAATGCGGTATACGAGACACGGCCGGACATGCCGCGATGACTGGCGGTTCCAACATGAAATGTAGCTCTGTGCTGTATGTGGGAACAAAAACATCAGCGCGTGATTAGCACGTGTAGCCGCCGCAGTGAAGTACAGTGTAGATCGCTGAAGTGTCCCCTTAAAGGGGTATTCACACGAGGGAGAAATCCCGGGGATTTCTCCCTTGTGTGAATATCCCTCTCGCCGCGAATACTTCGTATCATCTTAATATGGACTAAGCTCCAAGGCTACAAGCGCGAGCTCCTCGAGTGTGACAGCGGCACGGCTGAACGAGCGCTCGAGCTGCAGCACCACCTGTAAAGCTATCCGCTCGCGCTTCTAGCCTTTGCGCTTAGTCCAGGTTAAGATGACACCAAGTTTTTGATTTCGTACGGACGCCAATGACGCGTGCTGCATTTTTGTTTTCTTAGATTAAACCGTTTTACCCACTAGCGCGCGTGGATAGACGTTGAAGCGCCGCTTTATGTTATGTAGGATGCTCGCGTCACGGTGTACGATACACTCTTTAGGTGAGGACACGGCGGGACTGAATGCGCGGCACGAGGAATCCGATAATGTTCGTTCAACGGGCATCCGAAAGGCTGCATCATTCCGCGGCCACCGTGCCCGCGGCTGACAGTGTCGCCGGCGGAAAAACGGCGCAGCTGTGTGAGAGCAAAAAAAAATATCTTCTTGCCATGACACCCCGGTACACCGTGGTCTTTCTGCACGTGCGACAACCTCGCTGGAGCTCTGCGCGTTTGGAGCATGAGGCGGCACGAGCCGTCTTGTGCACTGCTGCCTGCCTCCTGCGTTTTACACCGTGCCCACGGGTCGACGATTCATCTGCCGGCGCCGCCATAGAGTAATATAGTAAACGTAAAGAGAGGACACTGAAGCCGATTCGCGGCCCAGATAGTGCGTTTAATACCCTCCGCTACGTGGCGCTTTTCTGTTTTTGGTTAATATTAATTAGAGCTCTCTTTCCAAGAAGTATTTATTTTTTTAAATTATTATGCTTTAGAAATATTTAAAGTACTTAAAACGACTAAATAGTGTTAATCAAATACGTCGCAAAAACCACGTGATGAATGACGCCTGCCATGGCCTGCCTGCCTGCACGCCGTCGCCTCTGCATCATTCTGCATGGCCTCTGCCCGTCCATGCCGTGCGTGCCGCCCGTCTGTGCTTTCTGATGCATCATATTCGGTCGACTTTGCATCAATCAAGGTGACGCATGAGCGCCCGCGTGCTCGCATGCTCGGCGGGAATTTGTGGAGCCGATCGGTTTGAGTTAGTGCTGTTGTTTCCGCCGGGCTGTCGGGCTGCTCTTGATTGTGTGGGCATCTTGATTTTTGATGAGATTGTTTTGAAAAAGAACTTAACTCACGACCCTGCACGCAACATTGTGCATAGATTTACAGATGACGGTGTTGAACGTATCTCTAACATTGCAGATACAGCCTTGTTTGTTGTGCTTTCTGGAAGTTTCAGGAGGTGGGGTGGGCTTAGCCCCTTGCATACACTGTTGGGCAGGCACGTAGCCATTGCGGGGGGGGAGGCGGCGGGCCCCATGCCCCCCCCCCCCCGCCTACGCGCCTGCTGTTTTGCACACTCCAACAACGTCTTCTGTTAAACGCAGTCTCCTCAGTTCTCTCATTCGGGAGCTAAAGACTGTTGACTTCACAGTAAAGGCTGTTGTCTGTGAGTAGGGGCTTCAAACGTAAGCTTGGCCAACCAACGCTGTGTGTGTTGATAAGCCATTTTTTCAAGTTGACAACGAGTATGTTTACTTTATCTTTGATGTTCCGCACCTCCCCAAAACAACGAAGAGCAATCTCTAAGCACAGAAACTTTGCATTGGAAATGAGGTCGTTGAGTCGTCCCATATTGTTGAACTTTATCGTTCTACCCGTGAGATGAGCTTGCAATTGGCACCGAAACTTACTGAGAGACATTTTTCAAAAAACTTTCAGTAACATGGAAGTTAATCGTGCCGCACAGGTACTGGGTGCCTCACTCTTTCTTGCAATCATATTTCTTGTTTATGCTAAGGAGCTTCATGAAGCAGCCATGGCTACAGCCTATTTCTGTGATAGGATGTACATAGTTTTTGATTGTCTGAATAGCTCACAATTCAAGAAGACAGGGCAGAAGTTGCGTCATGCCATTCTGGAGGGAGAATCTGAAATACTAGATTTCCTTCACCAGCAACTCGGATGGATTTCAGCATGGCAGTTCCAAAGTAGGAGACAGCCACAAGCCATCATAGGGTGGCAAGTTACTATAAAAAGTGTCCTCATCCTCTGAAATGAGCTTTCAAACAGCCATGACTTTAAGCTCTTACTTACACGACGCCTGCAGCAAGACCCACTTGAAAAACCTTTTGGAGCTATATACGACAAATGCTGGGCTGCAACACAAACCCGAAACTTCATCAGTTCACCGGACTAAAACACATAGTGATAAAGAAACTGTTCAAACTGTCGAACATTGGAAACGTAGAGGATGACAAGGCTGACCTGTTCAAGGAGCTGCCAATACCTTCGCATTATAGAAATTCAATTTCAGACAATGTGAGATGTCTTCCAATCGATAACTTCCCGCCACTAGAGGATATTTCTGAGCTGGCATCAGACATCAGGTCTAACGTAATTGATGACTCGTCCACTTATTACGTGTGGGGCTATTTGATCAAGCTTGTGCTTGAACACACTACCCACAGCCGTGGCTGTTCTCAGCTGCTATGGAATGAATCTGATAACTTTACCAGGCCTCACCAGTGCTTTCTTGTGCTTCGAAGCATACCACGTGCCAGGAAAACTCTTCGGGAACTTAGTAGTACGATCACAGGGTGCCCTTAATTTCATTCAGCAACTAGAAAATCACTTTCTTCCAATAATAGAGAGTGTGGCACATGTTCGAGGAGTCTGTGCCGCCTTGTATCGCACACTTTGAGGTCTGGGTGGTTTTAGCCTTTGCTCAGAGGAGTGCCACAAACAGTTTTCAAAAATGTTTTGCAGAATACGCGCTTGAATTGGCCTGTTCGATTACTTAACTGGAATTTGGACAAAGTTCGATTGCACTCTTCAGTGGCTGCTAAGCAACTAGACAGGTTTAACTGTTAATAGTGTATTAACGGAGGCGGTTGCCAAGCCAAAAATAGAAAGCGCTTATTAATTGGGCGGTGCTGCTTGCACTCCAAACATTTGTTTCCCATTTTTCCAGCAAATGTGTATCACGGCTCACGAACAAAAATATTTATTCACTTTCTAAAGAATTTCTATAGAAAATAGTGTATAGAGGGTAAAAAATATTCGAAAGAAAATGTATCCACTTGTATCTAATGTCCATAGTTTTTTAGCCTCTTTTTCTGAAGCCATTCTTTCCTGAACAATTTCGGGGAATGTTTAGGGACGTTGAATCTTGTCGGATTTCGAATAGAGCTCTCATTGTTCGGTAATAGCTTGCCCGCAGTGAGTTTGAGGCTATGCAAATTGGCGATTTTTATATTAGCCGGAAATTGGGAATTTGTACTATCCGGTGTGTGCTTCGCACTCGTATTATACTCTTATGACTGGTAATAATAGCGATGTGTTATATATTTCTGTACTTACTTCCCGCGCCCGAGTCGGCGTGAAAGTGAATGGATCATTCAGCATGTTCTCTGTGGAAAGCTTTTGTTAACTTGGTTCTGCTAACAATCTATTACGAAGTGTACGATATGCCGAACTCCTTCATATTAATTTATTTGTGTGAGTATCAGTTTCGTATAAAACATACAGAGCTTTTGAAGTAAATCATGTATACATGAATGTGGTCCAATAAAATGTTTTCGAACCACTTACTGTTGTTGACCCCAAAATGCTCCACCAGCCAGGAGTCTGTGGCGATTGTGTAACTTCGATGTTTTACAATAGGAAAAGAACAAGAAATACACCTCTGTTTTGTAAAGTAAATTGAAATATTGTGTGACACATTTTGCACAGATTCAATCGTAAAATTTAAAATTAAAGTGCTTCAATATTAAAAAAAAAACACAAAAAACAGCGGCTTCGGGAGTCGAGGAGCTCCCGAGAGCCGAGCGAGCAGCGAGCGGGAAGGAAAGACAGAGAGAAGGGTACCGGAGAACCGGAGCAAAAACCGAAACCGAAACTGACTTGACCGGAACCGGAATCAGATTATGCTTAATGCCGCCGCTAGGAGCGCTACCTGTCACTCGTCTATCTGGGCCGCTGGGGCCTATGGCAGTGTCCGCTCTTTACCTTGTGTATATTACTCTATGGCGCCGCTTCAAACCATAGTGAAAGAGAGAGTGAAAAAGCGAACTTTATCGGCACGTCGCGAGGAGCGCGCTGTCCTCACCTCGAAGAGTATTATATTACACCGTGGCTCGCGTCTTCGCCAGACGACACGGCGCCGCTTTATATAAAAAGTCGCACTTTTGTCGAATGCTAAGGTGCCGGTTCCAGCGCCGCTCCGCCATCATTACTGGCTCAGCGTTCTCCTGGCCACAGGAAGGCGCCCCGCAAAGATGATGGACCGTTTGCAGCACTGATCAGTGGTTTGCAGTCTGCTTCAGTTTCAGATAGAGGCCGCATAGACATTAGCGCCAGTTCAACTCCTAGCGCATACTATGATAACTACACTCTTAAAAAAAGCTAGTAAAAAGCTAGTAACTGCGGCAGTTACTACTTATTTCTGACCGTTACTACATTTTCACTAACTATTTACTACCTCAAACGCGCGATAGGTAGTAAAAAGCTAGTAAATGCAGCCATTACTACCTTTTTCTGACCGTTACTGCCTTTTACTAGCGTTTACTACCGCAAAGTGCGGAGAAGATGGCGGCGCTTGCTTCATACCCGATTGCCAGCGTTAGCGACGTACTTGCTGTTTCGGAACGCAGGGGAGGTATCCACACGCAATCGTAGCGTCAAATATTGTAGGAGGGGCATGTTTAAGGGTTTGAGCCGACTTCATAACGATCGTAGCCTCCCGTCCCAGCACGGCATGGAATCGAGCGCTTGCCAGCGCGCTGCAGCGCAGCGGCTATTGTTGATGCAATGGCCATGCGGCTTACTTCTTTCCATTGTTGGCATTCGTCTGTGAGCGTTTATATTTCATTTTTGGTTTTAACTGGGATGAAAATAGCTAAGCAGTACATACTAAAACGTTTCGAAAAAAAAAGTTAAATCTGTTTTTTATATTTTTTTATATTAGTTATTTTTTTAAATCATATGTTTTTTTCTCACAAGAGACAGCTTATGACATTGTACGACAAGCAAGTTGGGGCAGTTGAGGCCAGTCGGAGTTCGCGAGACTCTAATTTCATTGATGTGAAACTGCCGTTTCTGCCTTGTGTCGTGTGCAGCTCTTGTGTTCCCGCGTTGGAGTGCATTTTTACCGTTCGTGCGCTCGACGGGGGCGAGTATGTGCGTGGACCTGGACTGCTCCGAGGATTGTTCTAACGAGCCGGTGCCGCTGTCACTGGGTTGGATTTCGTCGTCCAAGAAGCTTTTCTCCACCTCCTACTTGACACTGAGAACTTCTTCTACGGTTTCGTGTGTGCTCGAGGTTGAATGATGTCTGATTGAGCATGTCTTCGGTCGTGACAGTGGTACTGTCACAACCGTTGATGTGCGTCGTAAATAGTGTATGTAGCTTTGGGACTAACGAAAAAAATAACTGCTTTGGCATTCTACGAGTCTTCCTAAATTAGCCCCAAAAACGCGAGCATTCGTCAGTGTAGTACAAAAATTAAGACGCGAGCTGCACGCAGGTATTAATTTTGCATGCATTTTTGTAGCGCAGCACGCGAAAGGAGTGCGATTGCCGTCGCACTCTCCGTCAATTACAGACTTCGTTCGCCGCGGGAGACGGCAGAAAGCACTCTCTCGCCGACGGTGACCGTGCATGTATCGATTTAGCGAGCGACGAGGCGATCGACCGAGACAAGCGACGGCGATTTCTCACGGTCACCCGTCACGTCGCTCGGTTTTTTGAAATTTCTAGTTAACGTCGGTCATCGCCTTGGCTGGCTGGTTCCCGTCGCTTGCATGTGTTTTGCGTCGTCGCGCAATTTACCTATCGACTGCGAATAACTGACGTGCTGATACTCGACGACAAGTTTGCGCACTCAAATGGTCAGCATATAAAGACTTAATGGTAGTCAAAGAAGGAGCGGGAGGAAGTGGCCGATGGGCTAACGCGTTCCACCTCGAAAGCTTGCGTTGGGAACCTCCAAGGGTTCGATTCCCATTGTCCTGCCCGTAAGTTAGTGATCAGAGTGGTTGGCAGCGTGTGTTTGTGTTGAATGCAGTGTGTCGATTGTGTGCTGAAATGTGGGTCTGCATGTTTATATGTACATACCTGCGAATGTGGAAGAAGTGAAATAAACTGTAAATAATCGGCTCTTTTTGTGTACGGTCAATTGTGTGGTGACTAGCGCCACCTGGATTACTCATTTCAAGTTTAAATTTTTGTTGCGCCTGCCACCTCCTGGTAAGTGGCATAACCGCCACACCTTTTCTTTTTTCACCGGAAATCACGTGACTAGTTGCGTGTCCGGTCTTCCGTTGGGAGGTAGCGCTAGTTACTAGCTAGAGGTAGTAAACATTACTGCTTTGATTCGTACTTTTGTAGGCTAGTAACAGTTACTAGCTTCATGACCTAGTAACCGTTACTAGCTTGACCGTTACTACCTCAGGCTACTAGGTACCTAGTAACATATGTGACAAGCGGTTACTAGCCCTTACCTAGTAAATACTACTAGTTTTTTTTAAGAGTGTAACTCTATGGTTCAGCCTAGAGCCGTGTATACAGAGAGTTTGGATAATGGGAGGCGCGGGCAGAGCCAGGGCATGCACCAGACGTAAAAAAGGGGCTTAGCATGCTCTCTTGGCCAACCAGAAGCCGAAAAGAATTCCCTAGCGGTGGTAGCGAAAAACGTATTTGGTCGTTTTAATAAGCACGTGAGAGCTAAATGTAGTAACCCTTTATGGTTCAAAATAGGGGGCACGTGATGTTTCGATCATGATCACGCAGAAAGATGTAAGAAACGAATGCGCCGTCTAACTCTGTCTTTTTTTGCACAGAATGTGACCGCTCGGAAGGCAGATTCCCGGCACTCGGCGCTTGGCGTACGGATTATGTCGTTCGTTCCGCTAGTCGCACTCTTCGTCCATGATTTTGGATGACCTGTGATTGAAACGTCACTTGCACCATATTTTCAGTCACCGAGAGTTACTCCGATGCACTTATCAGGTTTGTTTCTCACGACCACCACAAGGGTATTATTTCCGGCTTCTGGATTGGCCACATTCGAATTTCTGAAGACGCCCTGGAACACGCCCAGCGCGCTTTCGGCCAATGGCGCCTCCTCATTTGTCTCCTATACTTCCCAACGAATGGCCAATCTCTCTACTTATACCGCCCTGATTCAGCCGCATCCCTCCATCGATTTAAGCACACACGGCTTCACGCACATAGCGCTCGCGAAACACATCCAGACGGTGTCGATTTTTGATCGGTATCCAAGCGTGCGAAGGCAAAGAGACGCAGCGCTTCGGCGTGATAAGCAAGCTTTGATCACGCCGCGAGACCGGCGAAACTTGCTTTCGACGAGTTGTGCCTTTTTCCTGCGACACTGCGCTTCGGTAAAAATGCCCATGTGTTCTCAACCGCTAGTGTCATAGCTTACATAGGGTTTTAAAAACTTTTTCGGCGAATGACGACAAACGAGTAGAAAACGTGTCTTCAGCACGCTGCCGCCAGCTTCCGCAGCGCTCCAGAAACGTGGTTCTTTGGCATGCAAGATGGCCGACCGGTGGCTTTATTCGCGGGAGCAGGAAAGGCGGAAAGCGCCGTAAGCGCTATCCAGCGATAGACCATATGCGAAACGTAGAGCGCCATCTAGGAGCGCGCTGAGAACTACGTCCGCCATCTTGGTAGCGGCGAGAAAACGAAACCAATGACCCGACCGGCAAAGGCCCTATGTAAACAAGCGACCGCGCTTCGTGCGAGAGATGCGATGCCAACGCGTTGCTACGTTCCGCTGCGGATGCGGCGATAAACCTTCGATTCGTGCGGGACGTGAACACAGAGAGGTTCACATTTTTTTCTTATTTTTATTTGTTATTTGAGACGCAGCTTTTGACAAAAACAATCGGTGACAACGCGAAGGAACATGCGGACGTTATCGCGCGGCGTGAAGCCATTTGCAGCTATTGAACTGGGCCCTAATCTTTTCACGACGTGTTACCAAATCTGTTTCTGAATTTGTTTTCCTTCTTTTATGCCCGTTGTAGTGTCGGCCTGCGTTTTTCTTCATGCGCCAGCAGCTCAATGTATGCGGACGAGAAAAGGGTGTTAAGGGGTATTCACACGAGGGAGAAATCCCGGGGATTTCTCCCGGCACGCGCGCATCACGAGATGAAAACGCGAGGCTTTTGCACAGCGCAAAGGCTGACGTTTTCGTCGTGGGATGCGCGTGCCGGAGAGAAATCCCCGGGACTTCTCCCTCGTGTGAATACCCCTTTAAGCGAGGCAAAAATATTGCAGTTTTAATGCCAACAACAATAACTGAAAAAAACAACACAGAAAACCCTCATTTTAATGTCATACTAAAAATATATATATTTAATTACTTTGAGAAGCCAGAAAACAATCTCATTGCTTTGCGGCGATTTCTATACACGAACTCAACTCTCCTACGTCACGCCGCGGTGGTGGCGCGTCGGGCTCACTTCCGGTCTGGGGCGGTGGGCAGAAGTCGCCGTGCAAGACATGCATTCCTGTGATCTTTTGGAAGAAACCAGACAGAAAACCTGCCTTCTCGTCAAAATTTTGCGACGGGGGCTGTACCAAGAGAGTCTGGTAAGGTTTGAAGATCAGTTTCCATGTGTTTCTGCCTCCTCCGTTCGTCCGAGAACGTGGATTGTAGCCGTGAAAAGGGCAAACCAGACGCTGTCGAACTACGATTGCTTGTGCATTGCAACACTTTGTGCTCGCCAGATGTATTTGTTTTTTCCGAACATGAACGAGAGAAAACCGCCAAGTTGTCCGGACCACCCACGGGTTCAGTGCGTCTTCAAATTCACACGGCCACCTGATCGTTCGAACTTTCGTCTGCTCTTTAAAACTTGTCTGCTGTTTGTCGTCTGCTCGTTCAAACAAAAGCGCCCGTAGACCAAACTTTGACCCAGTGATTGCAATAAGAAGTAATTGCAGGCCTCAAAAGACGTAAGTGGGCTCGGTGTAAACAGTAGATACAAGATGTTGATCATTGGTACCAGTGGCCATCACCGACTTGTTACGCTTGGTCTGTTCCCGCTTCCGATTTTCAGTATCGACGTCGATCATCGCCGCTACCTTCTACACTTTTTGCAGCACGAGCGACGTCGCGACCGAAAATTGCTAGAAGAATCTCAGCATGGTTTTGACGTCCATTTTGCGGCGTTCATGCGAATGAACCGCCGCACGTCAAATTATTTACGCAGAGTTTAGCGGCGTAACGAGCCTTGATAATTCCGCTCAGGCGATTAAAGTGGTAAGACATTGCTATGAGGACGTAGAATCGACAATTCCAACGCGAAAAAGAGTATGCAGACTTACACAGACGCCGACAACGTTACATTCCAACGGCTTGTTGACGCGGGACGCGATGCTTCTTGCCCGCACTCTATTGCGCATGCGTTCGAACTGTCGTCTGCTCTTTTAAACTTGTCTGGTTTTTGTCGTCAGCTCGTTCAAACGACAGCGGCCCGTAAACCAAGCGTTGACCCGGTAATTGCGATAAGAACTAAGTGCAGGCCTCAAGACACTTTTGAAGGTTGGTTGGGGTAAGTAGGCTAAGTGTAAACAGTAGATACAAGAATATGTTGATCATTGTTACCAATGGCCATCACCGACTTGTAATGCCCGATTCTACTTGCGGTTTTCAGTATCGACGTCCACCATCTCAGCTACGGTCCACGCTTTTGCAGCCCGAGCGACGTCGCGACTGAAAATAGCGAGCAGAATCTCATCGTGGGAATCAGGCTTTAGCGCCCATTCTGCGGCGTCCACGTGAAATGAATCGCCGCACGTCACATTATTCACGCAAAGTGTTTGCCTCGTTAATTTTGCTGAAGCCGCTCAAGTAGTCAGGCATTGTTAGGAGGACGTAGAATCAACAATTGCAACGCAAAAAAGCACGGGGACTCCCACCGACGCCGACAACAACGCAATTCAATGGTTTGTTTATGGGCGACGGCGGGCTTCTTGCCCACCGTCCACCGCGCATGCGCGGCGTCGGTGGCGTCCGCTAGGGGCGCTCCGGTTTGTTTGTAAACATGAGTTGGTGTATACACTTGATGTGGCGTCGGTAAACGAGGTTTGTATAGCATCTCTAAAACTAAACAGGAGAGTTTGTTGATATAATATACTTGAATATTTAAAGCGCGGTCATGTAGCAAAGAAAACACAACGGACACGGACGACGTTTCTGTTTGCTCAACGCTCACAGAGACGAGATTTTCTTGTCTTTTTTGTCGAACGCCACTTCGACAAAACTCCGATGTCGGCGGCGGCGAAAACTTGCGTTGCGGACGTCAGGTGGAGCAACACGAGCGGTGCCAACTTCAGTTCACAATCTCTTAGTCTTTTCTTTTTAATTTTTTTCTTTTGTCACAGCCGAGGTAAAAATTTTGTTTACTGCAAAGAAGCTCGGTGGGTAGTTTTAAGAAAGTCAGTGCAGTTATTCTGCTAGGGTTGTACAAATCTTCATTAATAGCGAAACATCCGTCAACAGTGCTTGAGGCCAATGTTATCTGAAACCAATCAACCAATTTTAGCTTTTTGCAACGCCTGACAAATATTGCCCACGGCACAGTTTCCTTTAGAAAAACACAAAGCATTAAAAAAAATCTTACGCCAGTAGTCAAAAACACACACACGCACACGCGCACACGCGCACACACACACACGCACGCACACGCACACACACACACACACACACACACACACGCACACACACACACACACACACACGCACACACGCACACACACACACACACGCACACACACACACACACACACACACACACACACACACACACACACACACACACACACACACACACACACACACACACACACACACACACACACACACACCCACCTTGAGTCGCATGTATTGGCGTGGAGCAGTCTACCGCTAAACAGCACGACTTCACGGGTATTCAGATCGAAAAAAGAATTAAAAGTGTCCTCAGAGATAAATGGCATGACGGCCTAGTCCTTTATTCACGTTGGGTCATCGGAAGTAAGAAAACAATAAAGTTTCCGTATCTCACTTAGTGGCAGACCGTCCATGTTCTGGAAATGCAGAGAAACCGAAACTCAAGATACTTGACGCTACCAAGAAGGCCGCGTGCATAGTGCTGCCAGATCACCAAGCAGTTTCGCATAAAAAGAAAGTACTTTCGTTTTTACGCAGAAGTGTTTGGGTTTTCGCATTGCAGCGTTTGGTCAAGTCATCGCAACACTTGCTACAATAAAAGCGATTTTTGGACGCTAAAAATTTCTACCGGTCAGTGCAACAGAGTGACGCAATAAAAATAAAATTAATTTAAATACAACAAAGTTTTTTTTAAGTATAGCTAAATTTATGAACTTACTTTTAGCTAGACTGTTGTTTAATATTTTACAATAGTTGCTAAAAGAGTAGTCTGGGAGTGCTGCAAAAAGTATATTTTTAGGAGTTTGATTGGGTTCAATCCATTGATTTTTGTTTTCCCCATCTGGCAACACTGGTATCAAGATGGCAGAAGGTATGTGGCGCGTTGTATGCGAGGTGTTTGCGGCCTTTGCGCTATTGAATGGTCTGTTCGAGATAAGGCCCCTATTTCGAGAAGGAGCGGTTCAAATCAACATCCCCGATCGCAGCGAAAGTAATTGCTAATCACTGACACGTCCCACTTCACAGTTCGTTCCACTAGGGTGAGTATCCACGAAAGCATGATAGCATAAGTTCGGGAAGTGCCACAAAGCGTTTTCCGAAACCACGGGCCCACCACACCCGTGCTGTTAACAAAACTGTACGTAGCCTGAACAAGCGATCATTGCTTCTTTCTGGTTTTCTCTTCGAATCCGAGATGACATGTTATTAAAACTAATGGTGTGTTGGGAAGTGCTCATTCGGGGCGCTAACCTAAGCGATAAAATGTCATGTCCGCCAGTGGCAATTCAAAGCAAGATACAAAGAAGTGCCAATGCCATTTTCGCGCTAAACCAAGCGGAACTTGTGCGAAGTTCAGTCTGCATAGCGCGGCGGCGCGGAGCGATAACCGTGCAGGCAAAACATAGGGAGCAAAGGCCCGTGGTGCCATTTTTGGCACCACGGCGCCTACTGGTTGTAGGCAAGGAGGTTGAAATTAGTGAAAGGCGTGCTGCCATTTTTTATTTTTTTTATGCCCAGTCATAAAACATATAGAGAAGCATAAGGACCACGTGACCACTGCCACATGGTAGTCACATGCGAGTTGGGTGGTTGGCTCCAGTATTAGGAAGTTTTAGCTGACCGTTTTTCCTCCTCTACGGTATCGATAAGCAAAGAAAATGCCGCAGCTGCGGATGAGCGCTGCCAGCCTTCTCTGCCTAGCTCAAGGTCTTGTGGCGGATTACGGAGTGCTATGCTGGTGCTCAGCGGGCTGCGGAAACGGTCTGCTAAAACTGACTCGCAGTGGTTCACTCGTTCCCTGCCCTGGATTTAATCAGAGCGGAAGGCAGATAGCAAGCGTAGCCGAGAGCATCAGAATGGGCGAACTGCAACGAACAGGCGAGCTCTAAGAAACGAAAGTGTGCGGCATCGCGCGTTGGAGGGTCCAGGATGGAGCATTGCAGTGTGCGCGGCCACAAGGACCGTTGAGACTATTCTTCCGCAGGCATTACGTTTCATCGGTAAGCCCCACATCATAATGCAATTCACCGTATAGTGAATTTGTGAGCAGTTCTCCTGGTTTTACGATGGTCAGCGAGCTGCGGAACCGCTGGATTTCGTTCGTTGATCGCGGCGGTGACTGGACCCGGTCTCACCTCATCCTGACCTTGGAGATGTGCCGTCCGACGGCACGAAAGTAACGTTGGACGGCACTCTGAGCACACATTCGAGCGCCGTCCGAAGGCTCGATCGGCTGTAGAGGGGACGTGGGTCATCCGCTCCAAGAAGCATCCGTAGTGTGAAGAAATCTCTTTCGCTCAAAGTTTGTTGACCGTATCCAAGCGCCTATCAAGTCATCAGGGAAGTTTCGCGATTGGCAATTTAGAAGATCTGACTATCAGCCGCTTACTGCAGATTTGTTTGTCATAAAGTGCAACCAAACAAACCCACAGCAGCTAGTAATTTAAAATGTTTTGAGGAACCTCAAAAATTCTTCAGTCACTCACTGCGTTTGATATCACCACACATCGCGAAACCAGCTTTGCGTGGGCGCGTTCAAGATGAATTGCCTTTGAAATTCGTAGGTAAGCTAGATGAACACATTAGATCAACATGTTATATCACGTCACATCAGCTATCTGCAAAGGACAGTTCCTTAACCGAAGCAAAGTACCAAAGAAAGGAAGCAGACGACGGATGTCACCGGGCGGCTGCGGTCTCCATTTGGGAATTGGGATGAGTAGAGGCGCAGAGCCCACTAGTGCCAGCCACTTCCTCTACGAACAACCGTCAACTCACAAGTAGATGACGGGTAGTCCTGATGGGCGAGGAAGTAGACTGCGAAGGGGCAGGCGATAATGGGGATTGGCTTGCGGAGGCTATGGAGCTGACGTCATGGCTTCCTCCTACAATTCTATCCTCCTTGGTTGTAAGAATTTCTTCCGAATTTCGAATACGACACAAGTTTAACTTCCAGGGCGTGTAGCGGGCCGCTACAAACACTCTCGAGGCCCTGGCTGAACGAAAAAGCCGGGCTGTGCTAGCAAGCCCCATCTATGAAAAGTGACAAGCTTTCATGCCATGACGCTTTTGGACAGAAGTAGGTGTAATGGTAAATAATTTAAACTTTTTATCACTTTACCCACATATGCAGGAGATGTGTGGGTCTCCATCGACGGGACAAGTCGCCTGCTTCATGAGGACCTTCCACGATGTTCTGGGACATGGGCAGTAACCGTACGTGTGACCATGGATGCCTCCATCTCCCAGCAAAGGTAACCGATAGGCTAAAGCAGGTATCACCTAGTATGCAATGCCAGGAATTAATTTTGAGGGAAAGGCCGTTCCCAAGCTGCTCGAGAACCTGCATGGCGATGCCCTAGTATATAATAGACTGGAGCGGCTCTAGATAGGGTTCCATGTTTTCGGTATATACTTGTAGTGAAATTTAGAAGGTGTTTACTCTTTTTTTCACAAGTGGGGGGTGATATTTTGGTAGCGTATCAAAGAGTTCACATTGAATGCTGCGTCCATGCTATTTAGGAGCACGGTGATAGTGTGACACTCTTCTTGATGAGAACAACATATACGAGAAAATACTTTCCGGTGCAGCCCAGAGTACTGACTCAGCAAAGAGATATGCAGTTGCTAGGCTCGCACATAGAACGTTGAGTCCGCATGCGGCACCGATTCAATTGAAACATACTGGGAGGCCATTTTGCTTCCCTGTGGATTGCAGCTGACAGATTTCGCAATCTTTTCCGGATTTGCTATATCCGAGTGATGCAATGTCGCGTTGCACCTTGTGACTGTGACGTTGTGATGCCAATGTCGGTTCCTATGGTAAGCGTTGTGCAATGCTCGTTTTAATATGCAATGTGTCATATGTCTAGGGTTGAGAGAATGCAACGACCAATCACATTGTTGTCGATCAACATGGATTACCCGGTCGGTCATGGAAGCAGGTCGTAGAATGAGAAGAACGTAGAATAAATTAAAATATAGGGTTCACCAAATAAAGCTAGTGAAAGAAGATAAATGATATGCCTCCTCCACTGGGGATTGAGCCCACAGCCACTTGATTAAGAGCCCGATGCCCTACCCCTGCACTACTGAATGGCACGACGAACGGCGTTTAATCTGGGGTCCTTTAAGTCGCGCAGCTTTTGTAGAACATTCATGTGACGCACGTGGCGCTTGCACTCGCCAGCCATGCCCGGCAGCCGGTGTGCTGTAGTGGCAAGCTTCCTGCCATGCTTTGTCTTGCCCTAGCATGGACTAGCCGGAGTGGCTACAAGTCCGAGCGACCTCGCTGCGTCTCATCGCGGGTTGGCTGTACGAGAGCTCGAGCAGCAAGGACACCAGTTGAAGCTACTCGCTCGCGATTGTACCATTACGAGTTAGTTCATGCAAGGGTAATACAGTATTCATGCTAGGGTAAGATGTACCTTGATCTAACGGGTAAAGTCGGGTGACACATTGTGTGCAGGTGTGTGTCACGGAAGTGATTAAAAGCTCATGAACCCAGTTACAAGCTTCGCGAGTCTTACTAGACAGTCATACGGCCTTACTCGTAGGATCAAGGTGCATTTATTTCTTTATTTTGTCAAGTGCTTAGTAGCGTCAGCTTTCCAATCCTGCGAGCTTTGACTGGACGTACGCGGCCATACTGCCTAGGCGTCGGGCTGTCCTTTCCAGCATTTCATGGGCATGCTCGTTTACTCATCGCATTGAGCATCTGTGCGTGTGAACACTGTTAGCATCAGCCAGCACTTGGCGCTTTGTTCGTTGAATTGAAAGGCTGCCATCAAAAACATTAAGCGCGAGACACATGTGCGTCGAAACGATGCGAGCCGGCGTGCAAACATTCGGAAAGATGGCTGCTCCGGCGTGCTGCACACAGCAGCTTGCGACACATGCTTTGGATCTCGCATACGGCGTGTCGTTCGCGGTGGGCACAGCCCAGTTACGGCAGATACAAGGAAAACAATTTTTTTAACGTTTAAGCTGTTCTCGGAATACTAAACTTTTGTAGCGTTCCCCGAAAGACGTCGGATATATTGTGCTCAAATTCCAGAACCATGCATGGTGTCTAGCTTTTATAGATAATTATTTTGTTCTCAGGAGTTGTTACTTGCGACTCCTTTGGGTGAAAACTGCACTGCGGTTCAATGAGCTGAGTGTTGCCAAGAGTCGGTGTGGATTTGTTTGTAATTTCGAAGTGCTTTTTGAGCAAAGATATTGCTTCAAACACGGACGAAGCCTTCAGTGACGAACTGGATGAAGCTCGGGAGCGCGTCATTTATTTGAGGAACGCACTGTTTATTCCGTAACGGGAGCAACCGAAAGCTAACGAAGCCGTGAATGCGCCGCTACAATTTTTTTCCAATCATCGTTTGACAGTTTTATTAGGTATCAATATAATCGCAACGTAACTGAAATCATGGTATCCAAACATCGTAGATTAATCACGTTCGAGCACCGCGTACAAGCCACCGGTTGCACCACTGGTAGGCTCCCTCGAACCTCGACCTTGCTGTTCACAGGAGTCGAAATACAACGCTCGCACTGGTCGCACCCGATCCCTGATCCAGCGTACAGATTGGTGGTATAATCTCTCATCGCTGTTTTCATGCTGTTCACGGAGTCGGAGAAACAACACTCGCACTGCCTGCGTTTGATCCACGATTCAGCATAGAGAGAGGTGTTTTGAGCTTTCCTCGTTGTTTCCATCCCTTTCACTTAGTCGAAGAAACATCACACTCGCACCAAACACAATCTTGCAGTGCCTGCGTCCGATCCATGATCATGGGCTTTCAGAGATCTTCACCACAGGAGCCGAAGAAACACATTGCTCTCGCCAATACAATGTCGCACTGCCTAGTGCTCCCGCTCGTCCGCCCCTCCCGGACACGAGTCATGCGACCCCCTCCGGACCGTCCTCGCGTGACGTCAGCTGACCTTTGCGCTTCCACGTTTCCATTGGCTGAATGCCATCGGGTGATCCGAACCGCCGTACAGGCCTTGCGGCGAATATCTGGCAGGTTGGTCGCATGCAGCAGCGCCATGCGCCGCAAGGTCCAAACCGGTCCTTACGGTACAACGCTCCGGCTGTTCGCGCGTCAGATTGGATGGCTTCGATTCACATGTGTTTTGCACTTTGCTTCTGAAAAGGGGCTTGTCTAGGGCACTTTCCTCCCATTTCTGACCATTTTGAAGCATGCAAAAGAATCATTAATATCATGTTTGCATTAACAGTGTCGCGTAGTGCACTCGGGAGTGTAACATGCAGCTGTCGATTTATCTCGCCTTTCTTAGTATTGTCTGTCACAGCCTACCGACGCTGGTGAAATATGGTTGTTGTGTCGACGTCAAGTCTGTATGAGTGATGTTTTATACTTGGAACCGGAAATATGCTGACGCCTTCAGGCCAAACTGTGGTTCTAATGTAGAAAGAAGTGCGCAATGAGATTAGCTACTCGTGCAATGTGCTGGTACGGATATTAGCAGCTATGGATACTGTTTCACAGGAAAATATGTTTTGTTTCGCTGCAGTTTGTCTCATGAAACATTGCATCACATCATACCTACGACAGACGGTGGTGCCTTCCTCGTGCTGAGGACCTGCCACGGTGACCTGAGCAGTTACCATACTTGTGAACATGGGTGCTTCCATTACCTTGCCAAGGTAACCTCTACACTTAAGGCAGGGATCGCCTCATATGCAATGCCAAAACTTCCGTTCGTGAGAAAGGCCATAGCCAAGCTGCACTAGAGCCTGCCTGGCTACCCCTAGCATGACATGCAGCAGCGTCACTATAATTAGCATTTCGTGTTTCCAGAATGAATTCTTTGTGGCATTTGAAGGGTGTTTTCTGGAGTTTACCTTTGTCGAAAAATTCAATGTTTTTCAGAGCTTGTTTTGATTAAATTCTCGGTTTTTCAGAATAATTCAGACATTGTAAATTTGCTTGCCGATTTTCCCGATTCTTGGATATTCAAAAGAAACAGAAATAGTAACCAGACATAACTGTAATAATTAATTTGCAGTTCAAACAATTACATAAGGACTTGCCTGTTCCTAGACGAGGTGTCTTGAGCTGAATGTGGAGGTGTGACTAGATGCTCTACAACTCCCAGTGCACTCTAGTTAATACCAACTCTCCCGCGACGAAACTTACAAACGAGGTTAGGATTACTTGTCTTGATGTCGGTACATTAAGCTCCTCAATTCGGTCGCTGGAAAACTTTGTTTTCCACCCACCTTTTTAAATGCCCCTTATATCGCACTCCGGCACTGGGCCATTCGCATATTTTTAAAGCTGCTGAAAGTGAAACTCCGCCGATTGTTGAGCTACCCACGCTAATTACATTTTCTGAGTGTCCGGGCTTTCCTGTTTCTGCCGTACCATTTAGTTTTTCTAAATTCGTAATAGCCATTGAGAAAAGGACTGACAAAGGCGATGTCAAAATCAGCATTAAAATTTTCACGCGCTGTACTCGCGCTGTCCAGTAGCGTGACGTCACGGGCGGGAAGACCTGCATGTTCTAGAAAACAAAATGAAACATATTACTTCCGTGCTGCTTAGCGAACGTTGGAGTACAACAGGTTTCATTTCTCGCTATCGAAATTCTTCTAATCAGTTGGAAACAAGTTTTAGCGCCAAAACATGACCCCTTCCCAGCCCCGACGTCACATATACCGACGTCACATAGACTAAGAAAACACAACTACAACATAATCAGAGTCACTTCCGGACACTTAGGCATACACTGCCGAGATTGCGGATGCCGAGCAGAACAAAAAAATTGCACCGTAATAAGTTAAAATAATGATAAACTAACTAGAGAAGTTATTGAAGCCGAAAAAAATATCGACGTTAAAAGAAAACTATCACTAAACCTTGCCTAAATTTATCAGAAAAAGAATTAGATTATCTTGTATCCAGATGAAACCAAAAGTAACAAAAAATCTTATTATTTAAAAAGACAGGCGTAGATGAAGGAGAAGAAATACGTCTGAGTTGCAAGGCAGCGCTGCGTGAATGTCTCCTTTGTGTGTGCCTGTGCCTGGTTGCGAAGTTTTCGCGCTGTTGCGTCAAGTATGCCACATCAACTCGCCAAAACCTTCATCTTAACATATTTTTAGTGCTGCCAGTAGAAACTTTCACTTTGAAAAAGCGATGAGGACCGAATTTGAAATTAAATGTCGCCAAACAATTTTATGCGGACGTTAGATTTTGGTTACGAGGTCAGTCATATCTACTGGTGTGTTTAAACAATTTTGAGGCGAATCCGAGACCTTGAAAAAAATTCAGGTGTACTGCTACATTCCTCTTAGCCTCCTAAAAATATCAATCATTGGATTGAACCCCTGCCACATTGTTTGGTCTCAAAACTGATGCAGGTATCTTCTTTTTTCTTCAACTCGGTTCGACGTAAGAGCAGCCAAGGTGTCTTGTCCCTTTCACGTGAACAGTGGCCAGCACTGGAAGAAGAAGCAATCTTCGGACTGCTGTCATCCATTCTTTCGGCAAGTGAATAAATTATTTTGAAGCAGATACCTGGTGTTTGCACAGCAGCTCCACAGAACAAACAACAAAAACACAAATGTTCCTGGGCCTAGAGCATTCGTAGCTGCTTGAACTTACTGATTTGAGCTCGCAGGTTGCAGTGTTAAGGCAAGATGCAGATATAGTTAGTCTCTCTACAAAATTGGGGCACCTTATGCTTGGATGTCCAACTTGATCAACTTGGAACGTCCAGCCGAATTGAAAAAAGATCTAGCCGAACTGAAGCATGCAGCCGAATTGAAACTTGTAGCCGAACTGAAGATTTAGCCAAACTGAAGCGTCCAGCCGAATCGAAACTTCTAGCCGAACTGAAGCGTCCAGCCAAATTGAAACTTCTAGCCGATTTGAAACTTCTAGCCGAATTGAGAATGTAGCCAAACTGGAGCGTGCAGCCGAATTGAAACTTCTAGCCGAACTAAGGCAATAGCTGAATTGAGGCTTCAGCCGGATTGAGACGTAACCGATACGTTGAGGGTGACGTTGCAGGAGTGCTGGGGCAGACCTAAGAAGGGAATCTATCTGTTCTCCGCTTCTTATACTAAGCTTGAGTCGTTAATAGTGGTAATTTCTCCACTTGCGGTCGAAAAAGGGGTTCGAGCAATTTTCCGAAAAGCAACATGGCCGCCATCATAATTGCTTTCAGTGGAAAATTTGTTTCGCTAGTTGCTGTAGACAAAGGATTGCTGGGACGATGATATTCGGAGGCAAGTGAGATGTTTACTAAAGAAAAGTGTGTTCGCCACTGTCTAAGTAAAAATTTGTTTCGCTCGTCACTAGAACAGTATGACTGCTTGGACGATGATAATTGGAGACCAGTGAGATGTTCACTAAGTTTGTGCACTAAGTGTGCCAAGTTCCATAAGGACAGCAGGTGCGAAAGTTATGTTTCGAACGAATAAAGGAATAAAGCTGTACGGGACATCTAATGTTGGTCTCGAAATATTGTGTTATAACCGGGCTGTGCGAATTGCAGATTTTGACACACAGGTTCTTGGACATGACCGTAACTTGACACAACACATATTATACGAAAAATAGGTGGCTTAGGCAAACTAGGTGGAAATTTGGTTTGGGCTGCGTCACTTAATGGGAAACAGTTTTGACCGTGGAAGAGCTGTCAAGAGAATACCACTCGTCATGGGAGGCGTGAGACTTTACAGGTAGGAAGGAACTAATGAACTGTACTTCCAATTGAAAGAACTTTGTGGTAGGTGGTTCCAAAGCCGAGAAAACAAAGGTGTCGGCCAACACACGCTTTGGCCGTCAAAGGCTTTTGCGGTCAGCTTCTGCGTAATAACCTGGTTGTGCGAGGTGCCCATTTTCGGCACACAGGTACTTGGACATGAACGTAGCTTGACACAACACTTATTATACCAAAATAGGAGGCATAGCGAAAGCAGGTGGACATTAATTTTGGGTGGTATAACTGATGGGGCATTGATTTTAA
This sequence comes from Ixodes ricinus, assembly GCA_037355805.1. Taxonomy (NCBI): domain Eukaryota; kingdom Metazoa; phylum Arthropoda; class Arachnida; order Ixodida; family Ixodidae; genus Ixodes; species Ixodes ricinus. The sequence continues at coordinate 37,556 of JAZHYW010025946.1, read as the reverse complement.
ACGTCAAAGGCTGAAAAGATAATCCCACTCGTCGTGCGAAGTGTACAGTTTACATGTAGGAAGGGACCAGTGGACGGTACTTACAGTTCGAACAACTTTGCAATAGGCGGCTCCAAAGCTGAGAAAAAAAGATTGTTGTCTACAGGACTGGGAGTGTCGGCGTTTTCACATCCAAAAGGAGGCTGATCAAAAAAGGAAGCACACCACATAAACTTCCGTACTGAAACGCCGATTGTCCAGTGATTTTAAATTTCATTGTAGTTTTCCTTAGATTCATATTTGTCACTTTTTTGACCTTCCTAATCTTTCTTCATGAAGTACCGACTGCGTGCCATACATCTCCAGAAGTATCATCGACACGTACGATGGGGACGAAAGTTCTTTGGGGGCATTCCTCCAACGATTGGCACTGCATACCCGCGAGTGTGGGATGGTATTTCAGTTCTTCCCACCGGCGCTAACATATGTAGGCGTTACTGGTACGAAAAGAAACGCAGAGCGCAAAAAGGCAGTGTAGAATATGACAGCCGTGCCGACATAGTGGCAGACAAGATCGGGAGATTAAATGTATCGCTTCGTACACCACGGGTTCATAATTGTTTTGTCTCACAAAACATCGGCGAATTGAAAAACTGGGAAACTTTGTCCGTACGAGATACGACGCATGAATATTGGAGCACTTAAAGACGCAGCAGTTCATACTGTCAACTCCAGCGCAACCACACCACTCCACTTTCAATGCGTACCAATGTAGGCGGCGTGGTTTCGTTTCGCTGGGGCTCTCACTGCCTACCTTCGGTAACGGCCACGCGGCGGTGCGCCGGTCGCTTTGCACGGAGTGTGTAGATAAACACAGTTTAGAGAAAATAATGATGAGCCTCCATTTAGCGAATTCGGCTGCCGCGAAGCGGCGTGTACGAATGGGCCGCAGACTGCAGCCGCGAAGCGGCGTAAAAGCGGGGGGGGGGGGAGGGGGGACTAACATGCGCCCTAGCAATTTGCGCACGAAGTAGGGAAGCCATTCTTGAACAGCGTTCCTTTTCGATAAACAGCGTTTCTCTAAATTGAGGCTCTGCTTCGTGGAGACCGAGATTCGATAATACGTGACCGTTTCCTAAAACGTGTTCCGATGAAATGGCGTTGGGTCAACCGTAGTGAACCCCAGAAAGATGGGCTAGCTTTGTTTGGAGATTTTCGTTCGTACTTTGTTCCCCTTGTTCCCCTTCTCCAAGGAGTATTATCGTTTATTCTGACCAGCTCGCCTGCACCTCTGCAGTATTTAGACCCTAACCCTAAAAACGCAGGCCGTTCACCATTCTTGGTGCTAGACTGGTGGCAGCTGATAAAAGTCGTTTGCTTTACATACGACTAAATCCTGACTAGCTCAGTTGGTAGAGCGCTCCACTGAAGATGGGGAGGTCCCAGCTTCGATACCAGGAGCAGGCGGATTTTTTCAGCGCGCACCAATCACCTAGCTGTGTTTCGAGGTTTGTGTTTCGCCTTTACCCCCTTGTTTCTTTTTTCCAGAGAATATTATCATTTATTGTATCCAGCTCGCCTAGACCTTTGCATTAATTTAAAAAGATAAGCTTTCTCATCACTTGGAAATGCGGACCCGAACAATATAGTACAAGATTATAATGACCAAGATTTTATATTGAAGTGATTTCATATCACACCCTTAATTTAAAAAAAAGAAGACGACCCAATCTCCTCTTTTTTTTTTTTAATCAGTGACTTTTTTGATCTCGTTGGTTGCTGATTGGTTGAAAAGACGCTAAGCATGTGGGACGTGTGTCGATATTTCGCGCAGCTAAAAAAAACACAAATAAAAAAAAAATATTTTTTCTTATTTTTTAATTTTTAAATATCCCCATGTCGCTTTCCGCTCATGCCGCCAACCGTTTCTAGCGCAATTCAGATTTCTAAAGCTAAAAAAAAGGACAGTATTTATTTGAATTGCTATGAAGTGATTACTCTAAAGAAACTTGGTCGCCTGAACATCTAAAAAACATAACTTCGCGCTCTGTTTTTTTTTTCTTTTTTTGTACGGAAGAATTTGACAAAATGTGTCATAGGCTGTTTCGAAGTTTTCGAGCTTGTGATGTTTGAACGCGTTCGGGTTCATAGGTAAATATTATAAGCTGGGTTGGTGACAAACGATGTTACATCCTGATGCGAACTACAGCAAAGCAACACCATCTATATATTTTAGGCCTGAGGAACCGAAGTAAAATTTGATCCGGCTCTCATAACGGGACTAATTATATTCTAATTCTATAACGGGACTAATTTGTCCCGTTATAAATATAAGACTCGAAATTAGTTTTTGTTTTTTGTTAAACAGCCCATTATTTAAGAACCAGCTGGCACAACACCTGAACTATGTGGTAAATTTGATATTAAGGCTATAGCATTATTAAGCTAGCAATCACCAATTTTCGGATATCTGGCTTCTAATATTTCCCGCTAAATTTAGCGGAAAAATTGACGTCACGAGCTATGCACCAACTCAGATTTCCCGCTAAATTTAGCGGGAAAATTGATGTCACGTGACCTGACGTCACGGGGCCTAAAGGCAAAGTCAAGTGCCCTTTTAAATTAAGCAGAAAACCTGACTTTTTTCGGGCCTCGTAACGAAAGGAGGTAAACATGACGGATGCTATCGCAATTTATACGCAACCAACATTAGTGGTTACTGCAGCAATGTTTTGGAGTGGGTATATTCGGGGTTCACGCACAAAGCCAAGGAAGGGCATCTGGCACCCCTTCGCAAAGAAATCAAGGACAACTGGCGATCTTTCGACGGGTAACCAAAATCTAAGCTACACGGCTCCTTTTTCGCCTCTCCATTATTTCGTGGGCACCTCGGCCTGGATTTTGAGCCGCCAACTGGGGATTCATAAACAGAAGCTCTAGCTCGGAGCCATCGAGGCGGCACTCTATTCCTTCAGCAATTTTTGGCCGCTGGAGGTCCCATGCAGTGAGCGCTTGATGTGACTTCTTGCCTGCACCCCGAAATTCACGAGGCATTTTCTAACTTCCCAGTGCTGACTCAGGTGGCTCCAAACGGCAATTGACACAGAAGCGGCTTGCTGCGTTTCCTATCGAGATACGAGTGAGGGTTACCGCTCGTCTCCTGCATGCTAAGCTACTGCTTAATTGCCACATGACATGTACTACATGGGCGTCCACAGGGGGGTACAAGTATAGCAGGGGTGGTTGTCTCCCTGGATATATATTTTAAGGGCGGTTGAAGGGGAGTATAACAATTCAGACCTATATTTCGAAATAAATTTGGTTTTGCGGTCCTCCCTCTCTAAAAATTCAAAGGGCTGCCCGCCGCCTAGAGAAGGTTCAGCGGACGCCCATGGGCATGTACAAAGCCCGGCAGATTGTGGTCCTATATATCGACATCAAATCCGCGCAACGTAGGTACTCGTAGTGAAACGATACTGTCTGAGTGAGTATTAAGTTTTCATTTGGGTAAACGTAACTTAACGGATAATTCTTTATTCTTTATTCAGAGATTACCCCGCAGTGCCCGAGGGCGTTACAGCAGGGGGCGCTATTACAATGCCTACTTTGAGGCTTTTGGGCTATATACGCTATTACAATGCCTACTTTGAGGCTTTTGGGCTTGCAAGAAATCTCGTCAAATGCTCTATTTCTCACGCAGGAAGTAGAATAAAATGATATCTTTAAGTGTGCGCTACTGTAGCTATAAATCTTAAAAATGCGTGTTATAAACATTTTTGTCAGAATTTTTTTTTATTTTTTTTATTGCTGTATATTGTTTTTGTTTTGAAACATTTCCTGGTGTCGTAACGATTTGGGAAGCTTCCAGCGTAAGAAGAGTGAGGGAGGCAATGCTCATTCTACAAGGAGAGGGACACCGACACACCGCCTGGTCGCATGAGAGGCTGTGCCGCCGTCCCTTCTAATGAGGGATTCTCGTGTGGGGGTGTTCCCCTCGGGCCCTGCAAGACGTGCAATCTCCTTCGCGACTTGCGACCCCCTTAATTGAGACGAGCGTTGTTAACAGCTGCGCGTTGTGCTTACGCTGCCTCGGGCAGTTCGATTGTCCTAGACCGGCAGCCCACTCCTCGGTGTCGACACTTCGAGCACCGCATTCACACAGCGACCGACCCACGACAGATTTTTTTTTATTGTCATCAATATAACGGGCGCTTTGTTTAGGTGAAAGTTTTTTCTAGCTTTACCTTTACACTATGTGCACCCTCCTAGCTACCCATATTTCCTCCCATTAAAACCCAAAATCAAACCATATTTCCTCTTTGGGGATTTTCAGCACCCAGCAGCAAATGTATAAAGTCCGACAGAGAAAAGTAAGCCGGGCTTTTTTGGTGCTGCATACGGAAGTTCCGCATCGCAGATAGGTGTAAGAAATCGACGAAAGGGGTGGTGACAAAATAAGAAAGTTTAATAACATGACGTTCCCTGGTTCGAGATATATGAAGAAAAAAAATACATTTCTTTACGAGCCGACGTCAACTAGAGTTTTCTCATAACAAAGAAATATTTTCGTGTTGCTTATTTCGTCGAGAAAACTTGCAAGGATAAAACAAAGCATTTTTTTTTCTCGTTTGTACGCCTTTGATTAGTTACGAACTAATCTGGTAGAAATGCCGGTTGTGGAACGTCATAGGAATATGGAACGCCACGAGAGCTTGTGGAAATGTTTACGACTTCGCGCGGTTTCAACACAGGAAAGCACTTCTGAAGCTGTCTGAAGATTTACACAATATTTTGCACATGCATAGGCAACAGGTAAATATGCCTCACGTGATCCCCACACTCGATTGCGGCGCAAGCACGAGGAGCGAAACTGGAGAAGTGGAGTAGAACGTTTAGAGTACTTTAGTTACCCTTGAGAAGTCTTCAAAGAAAAAATAATTTCGTTTTGAATGCATTTATGTATAGAAGGTTGTCAGAGAACAAATTCATCATATACGTGGCTTTCTTCTTCAATATATTGATCGAATCAGGAAAGATATTATAATGCAGCAAAAGGAGGGTGTCCTTTTCATGTTGCTGCATCTTACAGCCCTTGTCATGCAACTGAAACCATGTATAGTTATTGAAGAACTTTAAAAATAAAACGTGCAACACCCTGGCTTTGACAAAACAGACTAGAATTTTCAATATTATTCCACTAAGTTAAACTCACAGCGACCAGAAAGAAGGTTTTCTAGCACATAATAAATTAGACCGCAGAAATAGAGGACAGATAATTATCTTGCGACAAAATTGGTATGTGACAGTGTTTGAAGACTTACAAACATGTTAAAAAAACGTGCGAACATTTTTTTAGATGTTCAATTTAAGTAATCACACAAAACTATCAAAGGACGCTTGCTTGCGTTTCCCCGTAATGAAGCTATACTTAGCAGATGAGAAGATTCCACATCTTTTCACAAGGAGCGATTCGGTAGAAAGACCTGCTTCATAAGCAGTTGCCTCAAACTTGGCATGACAGAAATATTTATTTATTTATTTATTTATTTATTACAACGAAGCCATTTATGGGTGTGGGCCCGTGGATTTTTCGGGTGCGGCCACAGAAATGACATCAAGGCTTCATAACGTCATGTGACGTCACGAAGTCGCTAAGCTTGGTGCCAAATTTAGCGGGGAAATTACTTCACGTGACCTCAACACCAATGCAGTTTCCCCGCTAAACTTAGCGAAAAGTTGTCGTCACGTGACACGAAGTCGTGACGTTACATGACGTCACGAAACTGTTACATCATTTTCGTTGCCGCACACGAAAAGTTCAAGGGACCGTAGCAATAAATTTGGCGGAGAAATTTTCCCGCAATATTTAGCGGTGAAAGTGACGTCACGTCACCTCAACAACAATTCAGTTCCACCGCTAAATTTGGCGGGGAGAATGACGACACGACTTCGTGTAACATCGCCCATGAAGAAATTCAGCGGCAGGAGGAGAGGAGAATGAAAAAGGAGGAAGAGTGAAGCGCACCGCCTTCTCTTTGCCGTCGTTCCAACCATTTGCGTGCCTAGTTTCCTTTCCTTCCGCCTGGTGGCGGTCCCTTCACCCGTGTCTAGTTTCCTCCGGCTCCTCGGGGCGGCAATTGTCTTCGACATGTGTGTGCGTACCGTTCGTCACGGTCATCACCGATCAAGACAATAGATGCGTTCGTAGCTTTTTTCAAAATTCTGTGTCACGTCTGTGTCGTAGGCTAAACAGTTTCGCCGGTCATCCACCTTAACAAAGTGAGAATGGCTCATAATTTTTTTAATTTATTTATTTATTAATTTATTTCTTGAGATTACCTTCATCATCTTGGAGGCAGATTTGCAGGGATACTTTAACAAAAATATTTCAGGTTAGACTACAAAGGGAAATAATTTTTCATTAAGCATGTTCCATTTTAATGAAGTTTGAATAAAATAATGATGTACAACAAGAGTTTATAGGTGCAGCTTTGTATTGATTGTCAACTCTTTCTGACACGTAGAAGGGACATCGGATGTAATTTTCCTTATTGATGCCAGTTTTATTATAATATCAACAATAAAAGAGTTTTAATCTTAAATCTTTCCGTCTGTATGAGAGCAGTTGCCAATGTAACTGTTCTTTCATAGCCCTGACGGTCGCTTTTAGCATATAATTATTGAAGACAAATCTGGCGCAGCGACTTTGTACTTCGTCAAACTTATCCGATAGACTTTTAGTCTGGGGGTCCCAAACTCTGCATGCATATTCCATAACTGAAAAAAAAAAAGTTCCCTTCACATTTTTTGGGCCATGACGAAAATGACGACATAAGTATCCTAACATGCTGTTTGCCTTCTTCGGTTTAAAATTAATATGTCTATTTCATAGCAAGTCGTTTGAAAAAAGAACACCGAGATAACGAATGGCACCTGTTTGATCAAGTTGTTGATTGGCGATGGCATAGGCCATACTTTCTCTATTTTGCTTTTTGCTCGAAAATCTATTTTAGATTTTTATACGTTCAGCTCCATTCGCCAATCGCTGCACCAATTTGACACACGGTTCAAGTCAAATTCAGATTAAAAATAATCTTAATCATCATGATGTGTTTTTAAATGGCGCAATTGTCAGCTAAAAGCTTAAAGCGTGAATAAATATTTGAGCAGGTGTCATTAATATATGTCAGCAAGAGCAGAGCTCCCAACACCGAACCTTGGGAAACATCATATGCCACAGTTACACTAATGTATGAACAATCCTTCAAAAGCACACGTTGTTTTCTATCACTCAAGTAGTTACCAATCCAGGCTAAAACATAGAAATTTATCTTCGCACACTCTAATTTACTCAGTAACAGATAATGATCCACTTTGTTGAATGCCTTAGACATATCAAGAAAAATACAATCAACCTGTTTTACCGACTCAATTGCAAGCGCGATGCATGATTAATCTCAGCTAAGAATGTTGCACACGATGCACCGGACAGGTACACGATGCACCGGACAGGAAACCATATTGCTTCTTTGTAAAGCAGTTATGTTTCTCTAAATGTGCAATTACGCTTCTATAAACGACATGCGCAAGAATGTTACATATGATAGACGTCAACGAGATGGGTCGATAATTACTAACAACGTTTTTGCTGCCGCTTTTGTAGATGGGCACATTTGGAGCTTTTCAATCACCGGGAAGCTTGTGCTAAGATAAGCGTTTTGTTAAAATAATCTGTAGATAGCACTAAAGGATAGAAGCGCAGCTTTTAAGCGCGACAGCAGGAATGCCGTCAGGCCCGGTTGATTTCGACGGGTCAAGATTAAGCAGCAGTTTTTCGATTCCCTTCTACTGAATGATAGGCGACGACATTAGATCATATCCTAGATTTACCGAACGCCACGTGTCCCTAGCCAGAAACTTGGGGGTGAAAACGAATTTAAAGCACTTATTTAAACAGTTCGCTTTCGCAGTGTTGTGAGGGACATCAGCGCCTTCGAAAAGGACTGTCGGTATGGTAGCGTCAACCTTCTCGTTGCTCTTGACAAATCACCAAATTTATTTTTTATTGTTGGCAAATTTGCTATTGAACATATGAAAATACGTTATTTTACATTTTGCAACAAGTAACTTGTACTGGTACGACAAGCTCATTATCCTATTTCTGTTCATTTCTGGCTTTTTTTTTTTTTTACAGCATTTCCCGAGCGTTTGGTTTTGCCGTTTTATTAGTTGTAAATGTTCTGGAGCGGCGCACGCTTTGTCGACTGATTTTCCATCTTTAATCTTTTTAGTGGGCATGTGTTTGTTCATGAGAAAATGTAGTTTTTTGTTGAATGCATTCCATGATGTTACAATGTCTGTAAGACCTGCCCAGCGATTAAACACAGCTATGAACGACTGCAGATCCTACGAGAGTGCATTATATTTTTTGTGTTATATAAATACACTTTCCTTTTAATATGGGTGTGCCTTGGAGGCCTCGGAAGAGATATTCTAGCAGGAACAGCATCCTAATAACTCATTTTAGGAATTACTGTAGTGTTTTCAATTCAATCCGGGAGGATATCATTGAAAACACAACAGTAATTTCTAGAATTGTTTGTAAGCTGGGTTACATATTGCTGAAAAGCAAATGTATTGACAAGACATCCAAATTCTTCGTGTAAAGTCATATTTGGCACGCCAATATTTCCATTGTCCATTATTATTCCTGGGAGGTTAAAATCACCGCCTACAATTACAAACTCATTTGGCATATTATTAATAATTTTTTGTAAACCAGTCATTGTTTCAGAACCTGATTTAGGGGTTCTATAAAAAGCACAAACGAATATTAGTTTCCCTTTGACGTATATGCGAGACCAAACCGATTCAAGAGAGCTATCTTGAGTTTGAGAGTGAGTGCTGTGCAACTCATCAGCAATCAACAAAAACATGCCTCCTCCATGACATTTACGGTCACGATGATATACTGCATATCCCCGGAGAAATATTTTACCATCTTTTACAGAATCATAAAGCCATGTATCAGTTCCCACAACGAGGGGTCAGTTGCGTGAAGTGGCCACGTAATTCAGTGACTTTATTCTTAACGCTTCGGCAGTTTACAACAAATATTCAAATGTGCCTTTCACGGTTATTTATTTTCGTAGCTCCTGGCGTAGATGCTTATTTCATTCTGTAGTACTCTCAACAGAGCAACGCTTGGTCCAAGCTCTTATGTTTTATCTCTTGCCACTGATTGTGCGGTCACCTACGCACAGCTGATTGTACCGTAGTTTAAAAGAACCCTCTTGAGCTTTACCAAAGTCTGGCAGCTTTTTACGAGCTAGCCAAATTTATGGCGCGAAGTTTTCACTTACAGCATATGCAGAGCCTTTCAGCTTATATGCAGATGACATCACGGTGTCCTTTTTCTTAAAAGAACACATTTGGACAATGACAGGAAGGTTTTTCTTTTGTTTGAAAAAGCCATTGCGATGTTCTTACTCAATTTCAGCTGGCTGAATACTTATATGAAGAAAATTACGGCATAGTTTAATAATATGCTGCTCGGATTCCGCAATATACTGCTGGCACGCAATTTTTAATAATATTAATAATCAATCAATCAGTGTTTATTAAAATGTCCAGGAACAACCAATCGGTCTTAGTGCTGGCACACTAAAAATAGCAAAAAAACACACATACAACAGCACATACACACGAGTGCAGAAGGCGAACGTAGTTCACCAGTCTGAAAATAAATATATTAACAAGTATTAAAGACACTCAAACCAACAAGGGAAATCAAAAGCAGAGAACCGAGACATCACCAGGCGTGAGAGCAAGAAGCAAGTACTTGGATATCGTACTGACAAACATCAACGCTTCAACTGATCAGCCCTTTTCTTGCAAGAGGATGTTCCGAACAGCATTTCCCAACTTGCTCTCGCATGAGTTAAAAATATCAATTGTGTCGGAGTGTCGGTTATAACACTCAGCCGATCTTTCGATCGGGTTTAAGTGGCTAAAATATCGAGCAATATAAAAAAGATGATTGAAGCCGTGTAGGCAAACGTGGAACGCTAAGGCTCACTTTGGACAGAAGGCTGGGAAAGTTAATCGAGCCGCGCAGGATCTTAAACAAAAACAACAGATCTGCCTTCACCCCACGCTGTTGCAGGTTCAACAAGTTGAAGAGTTGCGAGTTACACCCAACGTTTAAACAAGGATCACCTTTCTCAAGGTAACGATATTTAAAGATGGAAATAAATTTGTTTTGGACACGCTCGACAGATAAACTGTTGGTTTTGGAAATGCCGTTCCAATCAACCGAGGCGTACTCTAGCTGGGATCTAACTAAGGAACAGTACAGCGTGAAAAAAGCTGACCGGCTTTTGAATTCCTTCGTTATGCGAGACACGGCATCTAACGTGCTCATAGCCGGTTGAACCACTCTGGTAACGTGAGTGTCAAATCTACGGGTTGAATAAAAAACAACACCAAGGTCCCTCAGTTCACTTACACGTGACAGCAGTTCGCCATGATTACTTTATGGAAAAATATGTCAGGGGTATTGCGAGAATATGTCCTAACTTTTGTTTTAGAACGATTTAAACGGAGGTCCTTGTCTAAACACCCATGACCGAAGGCATATGCGTCATTCTGAAGCGTGATGCAATTCTCTAAGGTTGATATTTTGGCAAAGTTTTATATCATCAGCGTACTGCAGAAATGAAGAGTTTGATATAACTTGAGAGACATCACTTACAAAAAATATTAAAAAGAAGGGGGCACAAGACAGATCCCTGAGGCACTCCAGAGCTTGCCTTCTACAAGGACGAGATGGTACTGTTGACGCGGACGTAGGCTTGCCTATCAAAAAAATAGCTTTTTAACAAATTGTATACCGAACCACATACTCCGTACGAGGAAAGCTTGTATAAGAGGATGTTGTGGTTCACTACGTCGAATGCCCTACTCAGATCGAAATAAAAAACGTCAAGCTGACCTCTATTAGAAACTACTTCAGATGCAGTAGACGTAAAAGATACGAGATTGGTAGAGGTCGATCTGCCGGACATGAAGCCAAGCTGCTTAGGAATAACTATACTACGAAACTTGGAGGAGAGGAATTGATGGATAATAACATTAATAATAATAATAATAATGTTACGCTGAAAGATGGTTTATTTACAGGAGACTGAGGAGGATTGCAGGAGAAGGATGAGGTGTGTGGTTCGACCTTGAGTAATCGGGAGATCGGGCACTTCTTCTTTGTTTCCTTTATCTTCGTAAGATTGCCCCATTGTGTCTCGTTGTTTGCGGCGTCCGTCGTTTTGTTCATGGAGGGGTTCTATGACATAGGTGACGTCACTAGATTTGTGGCAGATCCGGTAGGGTCCAATGTACCAATGTTGTAACTTGTCGGCCAATCTGACATGGCGCTGCGGTGTCCAAAGAAGGACAAGATCTCCGGGAGAAAAACTAACATGCTGGTGGGAACTGTCGTACCGGGTGCACTGGCGCTCTTGAGAATCAAGTGTACGTAGACGAGCTAATTGGCGGGTGTCTTCGGTTCGACTTACTGCATCGGGTGCGAATGCTGTGAGGGAAGCGTCTGGTTGAAGTGGAAGGAGGAAATCAATCATTAAGGGAGGTTGACGGCCGAAGAGTGGATAAAATGGGGTGAAACCTATTGTGTCGTGGCGTGAAGAATTATATGCAAAAGTGATATAGGGTAAGGCGGCGTCCCAATCGCTGTGATCGGACAAGACGTACATAGGCAGCATGTCGGATAATGTCCTGCTCGATCGCTCGGTCAATACATTTGTTTGTGGATGATAAGCGGTTGTGACTTAGTGGCGCACGGTGCAGGATTGTGGGATTTCTGAGACCACGTCGCGAGAGAAAAGAACGTCCGCGATCGCTGAGAATTTCTCGAGGTGCTCCGTATTTTAACATGACGTCCTTCAAGATGAACTTGGCTAGGTCAACTGCAGTACTGGTTGGAAGGGCGCGGGTGATCGCATAACGAGTGGTGTGGTCTATTGCAACTGCGATCCAACGGTTTTCAGTGCGTGACAAAGAAAATGGTCCTAGAAAATCAACCCCGAGTCGCTGGAATGGGTTGAGCGGAGGGTGCAGTGGTTGAAGTAGTCCTGATAGTCGAGTATGCGGTTTCTTTCGACGTTGACACGGGTCGCATGAGGAGACATATTTCTTAACAGTTTCTTAACACAAAGGTGTCTTTGTGTTAGACTTTCCACCTACACAAAGGTCTTAACCTTTGTGTAGGTGCGAAGCAGAGCGAGATGACCTGATGAAGGAGCGTCATGTAGGTCGCTAAGAATTGTTGTTCGTAGGTGTTTAAGAATAACTACAAGCCACGGTGATCCATCTGGTCGGACATTTTGCCGGTATAGGATGTCGTTTCGAATGCGAAAGAGTCCTGAGGATGGCTGGTTCAGAACGCCGTGACTCAGCTCGAAGAGCTGAGTCACGGCGTTCTTCCTGGGCAAGGTTGAGGAGGTCTGAGATTGGAAGGACAGGCAGTTCAGTGTCATCTGAGTAATCAACTGGGCTCACTGGATAGCGGGACAAACAGTCAGCATCTTGGTGCATTTTTCCGGATTTGTATACGATGGTGAAGTCATATTCTTGAAGGCGAAGTGACCAGCGGCCGAGGCGGCCAATTGGATCTTTCAGTGACGACAGCCGGCAGAGCGCATGGTGATCAGTTATGACACGGAAGGGACGTCCAAAGAGGTATGGCCGAAATTTACAAATCGACCATACCACAGCCAAGCATTCCCTCTCAAAGATGGTGTAATTACGCTCAGCTGGTGAAAGGAGCCGGCTGGCGTAGGCAATTACTTGTTCTGTTCCAAGTTGATGTTGCGCAAGAACAGCTCCGGTTCCGTGATCACTGGCGTCGGCTCGAATTCCGGTGGGTGCCGTGTCGTCGAAATGGCTATGAATGGGACTTGATGTCAATGCAGCCCTGGGATACCCGAACGACGACTGGTGTTGATGGTGCCAATTTCGAAAAGTTGATTCTTCTTGAGAATAGAGGACAAAGTTAGTGCGATGTGTGCGAAGTATCGAATGAAGCGGCGAAAGTAGGAGCAAAGCCCCCAAAAAACTCCTAACGTCTTTCGTTGATCGAGGTTTAAGAAAATCTTTGATTGCCTGGATTTTTCTGGGTCTGGCAGGATACGATTTTTGTCGACGAGGTGCCCCAGAACTTAAATTTGCTGAATTCTAAACCGACATTTTGATGAGTTGAGTTGTAGTCCAGATTGTTGAAAAACTTCAAGAACTTGCTGCACACGTTCGAGGTGTTTGGAGAATGAGTCAGAGAAAATGATTACATCATCGAGGTAGCATAAGCAGGATACCCATTTTAGGCCTTTGAGGAGACGATCCACCATTCTTTCGAACGTGGCTGGCGCATTGCAAAGACCAAAGGGCATCACCTCGAATTCGAAGAGTCCGTCAGGTGTGATGAACGCAGTTTTCTCGCGGTCTGATTCGTCGACGCTGATCTACCAATACCCAGAGCCTAGGTCAATGCAGGAAAAATACTCAGCCCCATATAAGAAATCGAGAGTGTCGTCGATACGGGGCAGAGGGTACACATCTTTTTTGTTATCTTGTTTAATTTGTGATATTCGACGCAAAAGCGCCATGATCCGTCCTTCTTTTTACTAAGACGACAGTAGAAGACCAAGGACTGGACGAGGACTGGACAACGTTTTGTGACAGCATCTTATTAAGTTCCTGTTGGATAGCGCGGCGTTCACTCGGTGATACTCGGTAAGGATGGTGGTGGATTGGAGGTTCAGTACCGGTGTCGATTCGGTGAGTAACTGCATTTGTCTGGCCAAGAGGACGACTTGGAAGGTCAAAGATGGTGTGGTGCTTGGAAAACAGGTCGTGAAGTTGATGGATCTCGTCTAAAGTCGGATCAATCATGGTTGTAATGCTGGCGAGGGCAGGGCTCGATGGTTGCGTAGCGAAGGTGCTTTCTGATTGTTCCTCGGAAATGGCGGCGACGACACAATTGATTGTAAGGAAGCTTCGCGCAATAGTCATACCTTTCGGTAATATTTGATGACTCTCACCAATATTGACTACCCATACATGTGGCACCACTTTGGATAGTTGCGACACAGTGTGGTTGTACAAGTTGCCTTTCAAGCAAGATATTCATATTCGGTGTGATAATCTAGTCAACCTCTTGGATCTAGTGGGTCGTTGTGACATTTATGGTCGCAGCAGACAAGGGAGGAATGCGTGATGTCTCAAGCATACCTCGGCAATCCTCACTCATGAGGGCCCTCACTCAACCTCATCTTCACAGGTGAGGTGAGGGTGAGTGAGATTCTGAACCAGGAAAATTCATGAGTGTGAGGGTGAGTGAGGGCAGTGAGGGCTGTGAGGGCTGTGAGGACCGTGAGTGCGTGAGGGCCGTGAGGGCAGTGAGTGCGTGAGGAGCGTGAGGAGTGTGAGGGCCATCAGTGCGTAAGGGGCGTGAGGGCGGTGAGTGGCGTGAGGGCCACGAGTGCGTGAGGGGTATGAGGGCCGTGAGGACGGTGAGTGCGTGAGGGGTGTCAGGGCCATGAGCGCGTAAGGGGCGTGAGGGCGGTGAGTGCGTGGGGCCCCGTTCAGACGAAGAAACTTACTCAGCTATTTTGGTGTTGCTGGCGGGTTGTTCTTTAGCTTTCCCTAGATCGACACGAATTGCTGAGATCGTGTCCGGCTCGAAACAAGCGAGCAACTCTGTGCAATCCGAAGACGTTTGAAGCGTCTGAATCCAATCAGGGATGCGATATTTTCACGCGGTACTTCGTGCCTGTGATGATGACAACAAAAGACTTGGTTCAGGTTTGAAATTGATTGCTTTTGGAAATAAACTGTTTCAGAAAGATGCATTAGTATTCTCAACGAGATTTAAATGTATAAAACACGTTTATAGTGCGTAATTGTGTGCCTAAATAGTGCAAGAAAAATAAACTTTCACATTGATGATGGCAAATGGCAGAATTTGGTTGCTGCGTGTAAACGCGGGTGGCCCGTGTTGCTGGTGTTGCGACGTCAATTGTTGGTCGAAAGTGCCCCATCTGAAGCGGGCCTGAGTGGCGTGAGGGCCATGAGTGCGTGAGGAGCGTGAGGGGCATGAGTGCATGAGGGCCGTGAGGGCAGTGAGTGCGTGAGGTGCGTGAGGGCTACGAGTGCGTGAAGGCTACGAGTGCGTGAGGGCCGTGAGGCGGTGAGTGCGTGAGTGAGGGGCGTGAGGGCCATGAGTGAGTGAGGGGCGTGAGGGCGGTGAGTGGCGCAAGGGCCATGAGTGCGTGGGGGCGTGAGGGGTATGAGTGCGTGAGGGCCGTGAGGGCCGTGAGGGTGGTGAGGGGCGTGAGAGCTATGAGTGCCTAAGAGATGTGAGGGTGGTGAGTGCGTGAGGGGCGTAAGGGCCATGAGTGCGCGAGGGCCGTGAGGTTCAGTGAGGGTGAGTGAAGGGCTGAAGGTGAGTGTGCCTGTGAGGATGAGGGTGAGTGAGGGGCTGAAGGTGAGTGTAGCTGTGAGGGTTAGGGTAAGTGAGGGGCTTAGGTGAATATGTCTGTGAGGGTGAGGGTGAGTGAGGGCGACCTAAAATGCCGACCTCTGGTCTCAAGACAACATAATCTGGACACAACTGAGTCAGAAACGTCGCAGTTTCTTTTTCTCCATTTCGCCTTTGGCACAGTCGATGAGGGCCGAATGTGAGGAGGAAAGTCCCAGCCGTGAATGTTCTCGTGGGGACAGGTTATAAGGACTGTAAAGAGGATGAAGGTATTCTTGTTGTTAACAATTATGCGAGCGCCGCACATGCCATGAGGTGAAATAATGCCGCCATCTGCACCGCGGAGCGTTTTCGTGTCAGGTGGCGTCAGTACTTTTCGTAAGCGTCGTCGGAGGTCTTCGCGCAATATATAAATTGCGGCTCCAGTATAGACAAGGGCTAATGCGCTAATACCGTCAATATGAACCATGAGTCGATTATGAGATGTAGCGACGATATTGTGTAGAGGATTTGCGGCTATAGACTGTGATGCAGTTTCACCTCCTAAAGCTGCATGCTTCAGTTTTCTGAGGATCAAAGATAATGGGACGGCGAGACAGGGCGGCGAACGAGTGGGGACAATGATTGGCGGTGACGCGAGGACTGAGGGCGAGGGTTTCGCGATGAGCAATAGAATGTTGCATCTTCACTTGGGAGGCCATCAGAGGGAGAATCGAAGTTTCTATCGTAGTAACGACCGTCATTGGTGGGTAGAAACGTCCGGTTGTTTGGTTGTCGGTTGTTCCAGCGATTTCGACAGTTGCGGGCGACGAGACCAGCCATGCCGCAGGTAAAACAAATGGGTCGGTGGTCGGGGTCCTCCACGTGGCGGGATCACGTCGGGGGTATGATCTGAAGGATGGCGTCGTAGTTGAAGACTCACAGGCGCAGCATTCGGGTGTATGTGCCTGTTGATCAAATGATGGTCGGCGACTTGGACGTGGCGAGCCGCACAAATTCTCCATTTCTTGCCTAACGACAGTTTTAACGGCGGCGATAGATAACTCGTTAATCGATGAGTGGGAAGACCGGGAAACACAGTCAGCGGGCTTCATCGCCTTCAGTTTTCGGCGGACGATTTTCGTGATGCACTCTGTGTTAGTATCAGAGTCTTCACAAGATGATGCGGCCGGGGTGTTTGGAAAACGGTTGAACTTGCGCTATCCTGCGAGTCTTTGCAGCTTCGAACCTGCAGCACTCTTTCAGGACGTCGTCGACAGTCGGGCAGTCCTTAATGACAAGAAGCTGAATGGCATCATCTGCGATGCCTTTGAGGATGTCTTCCATCCGTTCGATTCCTGGCAGTTCGGGGTTAGCTTTCCTGCACAGAGAGAGGTCGTCTTGGATGTAGGTCCCATATGATTCGGTCGATGCTTGGACCCTCGATGCCAGCTTTCGTTTAGCCGAGAGCTTGCGACCGGTTTGACGTCCGAAGAGGTCCTGAAGCTTAGCTTTGCAGATGTCTCACGACGTTAGTTCCTCTTCATGTGTTCCAAACCATGTTTGGGCGGTATCACGCAAGTAGAATATGACAGGTATGAAGAAAGAATAAAACAATTAGAACTGGGACAATACAACACATCTTTCAACTAGCAACAGACGATTAAAAATTTCAACAGAGAGCAGCCGACTATACCCTGAAGGGAAAGGGAGGAGAAGGGGAGAGAAGGGAGATAAAAAACGCGAAGTGCAAGTCAGAAAGGGGGTTTATTTCGGATTTTAGAAATTCAACCTCAGTTTTCATCAGCAGGAGGGAAGGGTTTGACACCTTGTTGTTTACTGTGGTCATGGCGAATGACTCTATGATCTCCCTGCCAAATCTGTTGTCATGCCCCCCCCCCCCCCCCCAAGGATTTTAGTTTCATCAAAGAGGGAATGACAAGGCGAACACGAACGGGCATGTATGACTATGGGATGATAGGAATCTGGAGAGGCCTTAGAAACTTCGTTACCCTAGAACTCCAGCTTCTGGGGAGGGTCCTTCCCAGCTGCATGACGAACTTGTTTGGCTCTAGCTTCCGCTCGCATCCTTCGTACCTGTTCATCGTCGATGCCGCGTCTCGCCTCCTTGAAGCTTCATGGAAAGAAGTCATCGCTGGAGTGACTGCCTCCTGCCGTAAGCTGAACAAGACGAAGTTCGAACTGCCGGCCCCTTTGTGCAACACTGCTCTCACGTCCGACACAATGGAACTGCTCTGCAAAGGCCCCAAGTTTGCTCCAGACCTTCCCACTAAGATGGTTGATCAACTCGCCGCCGTACATCAAGTAGCCGCCGCCATCCCAGAACCACAGAGGCAAGATTTTCTCGGCTCCGCCATCCGCGCCGCGTGCTTCCACCCACCCCCAAGCCAGGCAAGATCTCTCTACACGCTGCTTTCGAAGAGCTTTGTCAAGAACACCTAAAGCTGTTAGAATCTGATAAGACGTGTTTTCGTTGTGTTAGAGGAGGGGGATTTTGGAGATAAGGTGAACGCCGCCCATTCAAAGAATTTTCTCAAACTGAAATCGCGACCGTCCGGGGCCCTCAGGTCAAGAGCTAAACAAGTCTGTTTATCTTTGAACCTGTCGTCCCTAAAAAGCGCCATTAGTAGTCCGGCGAAGCGGTACCTTTCAGTTTTCTTCACTGCAAAAACACATAAGACTGGAGTTCCCCTCAGAAGTATTGTGTTGGAAAAGGGTTGTTGGCAGAAGCACCTCGGGCTCTTTCTACAAAAGCATCTGACCTGCATCCACCTTTCTCAACCCTTTAGAGTGTCTAACTCAATCGAACTCATCTCTCTCATCAGTACCCAACATGTCTTCTCCTTGCCGCACTCTATTTTTTCACTTGACATAAAAGACATGTATTTCAATCTAGATCCTACCGCATTGCTTGCCTCAATTTCCGACGCCATCTTTGAGCACGGAGCCGTGGATTTTCAGAATTCCTCCGGTGTCTGCGTTGCTGGATACGTGTACTTGAATCATCGATATCTCCAGTCCACCTTAGTTGAACATGAGCGAGGGATCTACCGCCAAAAGAAAGGAGTTTGCATCGGTTCATGCCTCGCCCCCGTTCTCAGCGAGTTATTTATTTTATTCGTCGACAGAGCTATAAAAGTACAACTGGACATCTCCGCGCCTGGCTGCCATGTTTTCAGATATGTAGACGATTATCTTATCATTCATCATGATCAAACTTCTCCAGATAGCATTACAGCCGTTTTTTCCGCTTGTTCGTCAGGCCTTACTTTCAGGAAGGAAGAACTTTCGAATGAAGGTCTTCAGTACCTGGATTTGCGGCTTCATGTCAGTGCCACTGGACTCTGCTGGGCCTTTCAACAAAGGTCTGCTAAACCTGTCCAACCGTTTTCTAGCGCCCATTCGAAGTCGGTAAAACACGGTATAATCAAATCGTTGTTGTCTTCATCCTTCACGAAGTCTTGCTGTCATCTTTCAGAAGATAGCTTCAAATTCCAGCACATGAGGCTCGTCAAGGCAGGGTTTCCCGTTGACCTTCTACGATCAGTAATGGAGAGGCTGATTCGCGGGCCTGATCACCAGTCACCAGCCACAAAAAAGAAAGCCCGATTCGCCGTCATTCCTCACGTACACAATTCAGCCCACCGGATAAAATCCATTGCCTCAAACTTCGACACGAATGTTGTTTTTTCGTGCCGCATGCGTCTTAAGCAACTCTGTCAACAAGAGAACAATAACCGGATTCCAATTAGCTGCACTGTGAAACACGAAAAGAAATTCATTCCATGCAAAGAGAAGAAAGTTTACTCCATCCCCTTGAGCTGCGGCCGTCAATACATAGGTCAGACAGGCAGATGCACCAATCACAGGCTCCGGGAACATCACAACGACGTTTCTAAGGCCTCTCCAGATTCCTATCATCCCATAGTCATACATGCCCGTTCGTGTTCGCCTTGTCATCCCCTCTTTGATGAAACAAAACTCCTGGGGGGCATGACAGCAGATTTGGCAGGGAGATCACAGAGTCATTCGCCATGACCACAGTAAACAACAACGTGTCAAACCCTTCCCTCCTGCTGACGAAAACTGAGGTTGAATTTCTAAAATCCGAGATAAACCCCCCTCTCTGACTTGCACTTCGCGTTTTTTATCTCCTCTTCTCTCCCCTTCTCCTCCCTTTCCCTCCTGGGTATAGTCGGCTGCTCGCTGTTGAAATTTTTATTCGTCTGTTTTTATTTCAAAGATGTGTCTTACTGTCCCAGTTCTAATTGTTTTATTCTTTCTTCATACTTGACTTGAACCAACACGCTCTTCTCCCAAGGATAGAATATGACATTCGCCAGTATGATAGTGCCATCCCAGCGGTTGTGGACACTTACTCTTCCATAGAGGTCAATCCAGTCTTCAACCTCCTGGTCTCCTGTGCCGGGGAAAAGGCCAGGATCTCGCGGTTTGGCGATAATTAGTGAAGGGTGCGGTGGAGCTGGAGCGCTTTCGGCTGGTGTTTCGAAACTGGAAGTCACGTCGGTCCGAGGTTGGCGTCGTCTGCTTCGTGTATCCCAGTCGCTGGCCCATCCGCACCTCCACCAAAGAATGTTCCGGTGAAAGATGGTTTATTTACAGAAGACTAAGGAGGGTCGCAGGAGGAGGATGGGGTGGGTACTTCGACCTTGATTGATCGGGAGATCGGAAACTTCTTCTTTTTCCCTTGCTTGATTGCCGGTCGTTGTTTCCTTCATCATCATAAGAATAATAATAATATAAATAATAATATTATTAATAATGTCTGCCAATATTAGCGGCGTTTTTAAGCAGATAAATTACGCTTACTTTGATCATAAGTGGGAAGTCCGAGCATCTGTGGTCTGCCAGGTGGCCACCAAAAAGTGCAGAAAACCACCTAGTACACTACGAATTCTGTGTAATCTGACCTCATCCGTAGGACAAATGTAAGTTTTGCAGAAAAGGCGCTATATAATTGAGCTTTGGGCTGCACGTCAAGTGATCCCGAGGGTGTAGAAATTATTCATCCGTTCTTCGCCGGGACGGGCTAGATAGCCTTTGTTGGTTTGGCACGCAAGGACCCCAATTGCTTTGTATTAATTATTTACTTTATTTGGTTTAATGGAGCCGCTGCAGCGCAGAAAGATAAGTATGTAAAGACCTCAAGCATAATGAAGGAAATGTGGTGACCATGGTTGGTGACTATCGATACAATGATGATCGTTGGTGAGGCGGGTGGGAAGGTTATCCGGTGACGACGGGATACGGTCTACTCGTCAAAAGACGAACCGATTGTATAACAGACCGGGGGCGTTTGGGTTCGTGTCATGTCAACTAGTCGCATAAAGCAATTCGTCATAAGGAAAATAGTCACTATGGCAAACCGTCGAAAGGCAATCAATTGCAGTTTCATAATTTTAGTATTTATCGTAGCTTGTTTTAATACGGAATGTTGTGATTTGTTTTTAAGCAGGCAAAGGTAGTCTTCTGGGGTCGCAAGTCGTTCTGAAACCGTTTTTGTTTTTGGAGCCGTGGTTCAAATTTTTTGTTCTGCTCAGTTCTCCTGAAACCTTCAGTTCACCTATTAATAACGCTTGGTCATGTCTTGGGAAGATTATTGTGGAGACCTTGCCGGTTGGGGGGCGAGTAAGTGTAGTTTTGTTAATTTGTTAGCTACTCCTATCAGATTTTTAGTTTAAATATCTGGGCCGAATTTTTGTTGCTATGTTTTATGAATTGCTGCATGCTGGTCATTACAATAAGTTTATGTTCCTCGAAACGTCGAGGAAAGCACGGCAGCGGCCAAAAGAATGCACGCAACATTGCATGCCTGAGCCATCTCAATGAAGGTTCCGCGGTACCTTACAATGCTTAAGCCCGCTTCAGACGGGGCAATTTCTCCCGTAAACTTGACGTCGCGACATCAGCGACGCGGGCCGTCCGCGTTCACACGCAGCAGCAAATTGCTACAATTTTCCATCATCATCATTAAATTTTATTTTGTTTACACTTTTAAGGCACACATGCAGCTGCACACTTGCGATATGAAAGTGTTCTAATATCAAAAATGGCGTTGAGGATACTGAATTATCTATCTGAAAAGTTTATTCCCAAGAACCATCCATTTCAAACCAGAACCAAGTATCTGGTTGTCATCAGCACCTGCACGGGGTGTCACGTGAAGATATCGCGTCCCTGATTGGGTTCTGCTGCTTCAAACGTCTCCGAGTTGTACGAGTTCATCCGAGTAACTCATCCGTTTAAGCCTAACGCGATCCGAGCAATTCATGTCGCACTAGGGAAAACAGGGGAACAACTCGCCAGCAACACTAAAATTGCTGGGAAAGGTGCCTCGTTTGAAGCTTCCTCAGACGTTTCCGATGCGTGCACCAGAAATACCATTACAGAGAAAATGTTTGTTTTTGTGATCATTTGTAAACAAGTAGATTTCGAATAAATGACCAGTGTACTTCTGTTGTTTTTGTTCATATGGAGGACTAGTTAAGCTGTTGATGCCCCAAGAAGTTGTCAGTAGTTCTTGTAATTTAAATCTGAGCATTGAATAATGTCATCGGCAGGACGGTGTGCTCTGTAAAGTATAGCAATTTATAAAAGGGAAAAATGTCCCCTCATATGAAGACATTTCACAGGGCAAATTGTCATATCAAAAACAGCTCCATGCGACGAGTTGCAATGCTATGAGTTGCTATGCTACAACTTGTCATTCGACAAAAAATTCTACAGCTGGTGAAGACAGTCCAATGCACATGGGTGGGCAGCTTCCCGGGTCGGTCATTCTTCGCTGGGTTTGCGACTGGCAGCATTCAATGATTTTATTCATGAGGTTCTGGCTGAAGCCTGTGCAACATTCGCTTTGCCAGCCCACCCTACTTATGTTCAGATAATTCGCCGTTAGGTGGGCGTGGCATCTCGAGGTGCTGTAAGTCCCGCTTCGTTATTTTCTTTGTTGCTTGTATCAGGTTCAAGTCTAAGATGTTTCATGCCCCACCAAAGTGGAGTATGAAAAAAGCGGAACCCTTCGCATACCCACACACGTTAAATGTATCCCAGTACTTGAAGAACCGAAAGAACAGAATAAACATCTTTGTAGACTTAGCTCACTTAACGCAAGACGCAAAGTTCTGAATGGAGGCTTAGCTATACGCTCAATTGCAAGGTATTGAAACATATTGAAGGCACGTTTCTTGTACCTCTATTCAACCATCAAAAACCTCATAATAAAAACTAAAAAAATCTACTGATGGCTAAGCTGCTACAAGTAGGAAAATGACGTGTTGTAACAACGAACCCGGTGAAACAATAGTTAGTCTTTATTAAAGTCACATAACACACGTGGAAGTTCACTTTGTTGTGCCGAATAAATGAAGCCTCCGCTCAGTCAGGGGCTGGAGGCGTAGTTGTCGTAGGCTCCAATCGCTATTTTGGCATCGAGAGGAGCTTTTTGTATAAAAGTTAATTACCTAACACAGGAGACAAGCGCTTTCTTTTTTTAATTAAGTAAGTAAGTAATATCTATTTTCAGCAATATTCTGCTGATGGCACCAGACAAAGAGCTTCCATGAGGTAGCTTGTCCGGGTCTGGTGCCCCTGCACTTACAAGGCATGGAAAAAACAACTGCTCTGCACTACAATTTGTCTAAATAAAACAAACGCGTACATTCTTTTTTGTTAAACAGTGACTATCATTGTGGTCTATAATGAACAGGCAGGTTATGCCCAATAGATATCAGTGCATAATTTGTACGAAATTGAGGTACACTCCAGAATTCTCTGCGTCTGACAAGGATGGAAAATTCACGTTTTGTCAGGCGGAATACCTTACACAAAAATAAATAAACTCATCGGACACAAAAATAAATAAACTCATCGGTCGAAAATAAATAAGAACATAGCAAACGGTACTCGTATACACTGGGAATCCTCATGATATTGAATTTAAGAAATAATGGTTTCGTATGAGTGTCGGAAAGGCACGTTCGTAATAAAACGCAGCATTTTCTTTTGTAGGATCGCAAGTTTATTAATTTTATATTCCAATTTTGCGCCCCAAACCAAATGACAATAGTTAATCTGGGAGCTAAACAAAGCATGATAAATTTGCATTTTAATATTTACAGACAGTGACATACTATTTCCAACAACTTTTGACAGTTTCTTGACTGAATAATCGATGTGATTATCCCATTGCATATGTTCTGAAAAACTGACACCTAACGTTTTCCGCTGTTTAAATATTTCAATTCGGTCGGTGCCAATCTCTAGAGCATAATTACTAATAAAGTTCTGATTTACAGGTCGAAACAAAATTGCCTTAGGATTTACAGTGTTTAGTTTAAGACCAATTATTGTTGACCACGAAAGAAACCTTTCCAGAACTAAGTTTCACATGGGTAAAGGTTATTTCATATTCGATGCTGATAGAAATATACTCGTGTCGTCTGCATACATTATAAAACGTGCTTCGTTGCAAATATTGACTAGATCGTTTATATGCACATTGAAGAGCAGAGGGCCGGGTGTGCTGCCTCGGGGCACACCAAACTTCAAGATTTGCAAAGAGGAAACATGATCATTCACTGAGACGCATTGCTTACAATGTTCTAAATGTGAATGAGTAAGTATCAATGGCGTGCCACGTATGCCATAAGACGAAAGTTTATCAAGGAGCCTTGAATCGTTAAGACAATCAAACGCTTTACTAAGATCAATAAATATTCCCAGTGTCAGCCGTTTCGCATTCCATATTGTGTAATATTAGTTCTTTGTCTGATATCAAAGCGCTTTCCGTGGATTTTCCTTTGCGAAATCCGAACTGGGAGTCAGCACTGATTTCTGGGTAAAAAATTCGTATAAACAAAATAATACAATTTTTTCCAGCCCTTCGGAAAATATTGTAAGAACCGAGATGGGTTTGTAATTTGTGACTAAATTTTTGTATCCACCTTTATGCAAAACTGAAACTTTCGCAAGTTTCATGTTATTCGGAAATTGGCCACTCGAAAATGCTAAGTTAAATATATGTACCAAGAGTGGGGCCACCACATCGATTACGAATTAAACGGGCTTAATTTGTACATCGTCTACGTCGTGGCCTTTACTGTTATTCAATCCTAAAAATACACTCATCACTTCCAATTCGTCTGTCGGTTGTAGAAAAATTGTGTCGGCTGCACGGTGCGAGATAAACGAGAAAGCATGCTCATTGTGCGCGCTAGAAGGCCAGTTAGTAAAATGTCTGTTGAAGAGCTCAGATAGTTGTTTTCCGGACACATTTTCACCAGAAAGTGAAAGTTCATCTATTGAATTATTCTGCTTGCTGCGCTTAAGCACTTCGTTTATTGACTGCCAAACTATTGCAGGACGCTTCTTTTGAGCGTTATGAAAAAGACGTTTGTGATATTCTGTTTTTGATATTTTAGTGCATATTTGAGTTGATTGCGACACTTCTTTAAAACTGCATGGTCACCGTCATCTTTAACAGAGGTACGACCTGATATAAGCGATTCTTTTTTCTTATCATTGTTAAAATAGGTGGCGTGACCGATGGTTTTCTTATTCGTTTTTTTAGCAGTGACCGTCTTATATGGAAACGATGCGATGTATATCGTCTTAAAATATTTATGAAATCATCATGTGCTTCGTTCACGCATTGCTTTTTAGAAGACTGAAGTCCTGTCTTGTTTGCATGACTGCGCTTCGAAAGGACCGCAGTTGGCAGTCGGTTATCTTTTGGAAAGTTAAGAGTCTATCGACGCTCCGCGATAAATCATGGGTTTGAAAAAAGAAAAAAATGGCAAATGATCGCTTATGTAACTACTAATAGTGCCTGCACTGCGAACTATAGTATTTATATTGGTAATAAAAACGTCGATACAACTTGATGTAGAATGGGTAATTCGGGTAGAGGACACAATCACATTGCAAGAACCACGACTACTGAGTGTACTAGTCAGTCGTGACGAAATAGAAGATTTTCCGAACTATTTACATTTAAGTCACCGCCCAGAACAAGTGAATAGTTATTCAAAGATATGAAATCAAGATACCTCTCAAAAAAAGAACAAAAATTATTAAAGTTACCAGCTGGCGCTCAAGACATAACGGAAAGCAGCTGAGGTCCGTGTTTCACAGTTACATTTTAATAGTCATGTGTAATTTCGGTAAAGGCATCGAGTATTTCGCATCAAATATCCTGTCTAACATAAATACAAACACCTCCCCCGTTTTCCACTTCAATTCAAAAAGAAGTGATTGTAACCCGGCACGATAAGAAAATCGTCATCTGTTACGTACCATGTTTGGGAAAGCATCACCACTTGAAACGAAACAGAGTTGATCTAAAAGTGTAATGAAATTATAACTTTTACTTTTCAAAGAGCGTATATTTAAATGTAAGATCGTGGTCGAGTCTTTGATTCCTGCTTATCGCTTTAGTTTAACAGGCAATAGCAGTTCATGGTATTTGGCCATAAGGCTAGAGGTTAAAAATGCAAAAAAAATCATGCATTACGTTGCAGGAGCACCAGCCTCAACGTTGCTTTCTGCTCTATCGAAGTGGCGCGATGCAGGAAGTGGTCCAAATATTGTGTGAAGATGCAGCCTTCTGGCCAGACAGGCACGCTGTTTATCGCTTCAAATACTCTTTTGTCACACAGAATGTGAAAAGACGCATAGTAAGGAAGTTTGGTTTTCAATTTCGTGCATACAAAAGTTTACCTTGCAAACAGCAGCGACCAAATCCTCAACGTCTTTCGTACTTCTTTCCGGGGCAGTCTTGACACAAACAGGTCACTTTTTTGTGGAGCACGTTGAATCACGGCTATCCTTGATGTTTTCCAAGTTCCGGCAGAGGGCTTTACGGGCTTACGGCGGGTGACAAGGGTGAAGCCGTCACCATCCATGGTGCCTCGCGGAACGGAGTCTCGTTGGGCTGTAGACGCTGCAGGTAGAAGCGGCCCAGTTGGTCCGATGGTATTCATCGATGTGTCAGCTGGCAGCGCATTTCGAGGTCTCGGTAGGCTCTACTGTCGGGAACTCAAGGCGCGACACTCTACAGTGGCAGAGGCGTAGGACAACGAATGAGAACCGTCAGTTCTGTCTGAAATATTTGTGGAGCGTTGACTCACGAACAAAGAAACAGTGTCGTTGAGACGACGAACCTCTTGCCGTAGCTAGACGTTTTCCGCTTTTATTTGTGCGAAGTTGTCGACGAGCTCTTCCAGTACCGTTTGAATGTCTTTCTTTGATGTCGATGAACCTGCAGCACACAGAACGTCATCATTGCCCGTAAAATCCGTGGTTGAAATTCAAGGCGTGGGAACTTTTTCGTCTTCGTTGTTCTTTCGCTTGACGCATTTCGCACACTTGTTCTGGCTCACCCAATCTTGCATGAGTGGGTCGTATTCATCATTGACGATATTCACCCACTTGCAGTGAAAGCGAGTTAAACACACACTGCAAATAATCTGTTGCTGCTTGTGGTGAAATCCCGCGGAGCAACTGACACACATGTCCTTCTGCTTCGCCATTCGCACAGCGAATCCCTTTAACCATACTGATTGGGCAATGCTTAAAGGGACGCTGCAAAAAAAGAAATCCGTTTTTTTTCTTATTAAACATTTTGATTATGGTCCATATACCACGAGATGCCTTTTGCCCAAAGAGGCTAATTAATGAAAGCAATATTTAAGGAATGAGGCTTATTTGTCTTTCCTAAAAAGTGTTTCTTAAGTTTCTCTGAGGCACATTATGAGACCCCTTTCAGAAGAATTCGAATGAGCCTCACAGCTTTATTATTGTTTCAAATAATTGTTTTTGTGATAATCAGGCTGTTTACAAAACCAAAACAAAAAGGAAGCGATTTTTTTTTCGGTGTTTAGGGCAAGGCTGCAACATGTGCGCGGTTGTGCGCATCCTCTGCCATTTGGCTAATATAAAATAAAACACATTGACAAGTTTGACGAACGTCTTAGGTAAATACTTAATACGAGAAAAACATAACACAAGCAGCAAGTTTGTCTCTGTCTCTGTTTGTGCAATGCTTAAACACACATATTTCTGTACGTTTTATTCAATGAGAGCTTTCCGATGAACCCTTCGTACGCATTTTGAGGTTTGCTACATGCGTGTGCCGTTAAGCCCCTACAATGGATATTTACTTTTATGCGCGGTAATATGTATATAGGGATTGTCACTTCTAGTTGTGGCACTGCCTTTCCGTCTGTATGCTTCGTGCAACAGGTGGTTAGACAAAATATAACTGTGTTCATTGTGACTGTTCAGTTCGGTGCAAAACTTGGTTCCGCAATCACCCATTGCACCACCGCCCATGTTATCGTATCGCAACTGACTTGCAAGGTACGGCTATGAGCCTATAATTGTTTGATATACGTATTTCGAAAGATCACATGACGCATTGCGGTTTAATTTTTATAACTACCGTCCTAAGTGATGTGATTGGGAGGGATAGCGAGGCTGACCAGTCGTCAGGTATTCCGTTGCTTTTGGCGACAACCCCCAGACAACTGTACAGTCGCTTGTCTCAATAAAACCATTAAAGGCGTTAATCTGATCCGAGTGGGCCAGAAGACACCAGCACGGAGTACGTGGACAAAAGCTCTCGCTGCAGAACCCAGGGATTCTGAGTTCAATCCGCACCCCTGCCCGTTTCGATCTGGATGAGCATCGCACCGCCATGCGGTGCGTGTATCACTACTGCGTGGCGCACGTTAAATAAACTAGGCAAGCGGTTGTACAGCACTAGCTAAACTTCTCGTCTACAACTGACAGACAAGTCTCCCGTTGAGACAGACTAAGTTCAGGCTGCATAAAGGTACCCACAGCCCCATTTCGTTTTTGCTTTTACGTTTAATCAGAAAACTGAGTCGATTTGAGTGTACGCACCTCTCCTTTTGGGTGACCTCAAATTCTCCGGTAAACAACAGGCCTGATTAGCAAAGTTCTGAGTGCGGAAGAGTATTTTTATCTTACATTATTTATCATTACCCTTGATTGATTTTTATTTCCTAAGGTCCGCTGACGAGCATAAAAATACGTATCAGGAAAAGATTGCTTCCAATAATATGTGTATTGAATTTATTGCCGCTTGCCACCATTGCTAACTTCCAAACATTATAATACAGGTAATGTGCACAATTTTGAGGCCTCGCGACCGACATTGAAGCCACATTGTTTTCAGGTTACAATATTGGAACTAAATCTTGCCTTTGGGTACTTACAGGGATATGATGCAATTGTTAGCTAACTGTTTTCTCTTCATATGTGCCACATGCGTTTCACTTTGTGCCGTCCTGGAATTTGGTAGGTTCAGGCGAACAACGAATATAGTCTTCCTCTTCAAAAATCTTACCACCCTTCGGGCGGCTGTGTCTCGGAGAGCACCCTGTCTAGCAGGGATGAGGGTGACCGGGATTTTACGATTAAGCGAAAGGCCCAACAAAGTGAACATCTGCAAGTGAAGCTGGGCCGTCCATCCCATGGGAGCGGAACCGTCGAGCGTGTGATCTTCTTCAAGTGCTAACTGGAGCATAAAAAAGCCGATCTCTTAGGCGTCCCTTTCCGAACAGCAATTGACGACTGGAGTGGGGAAAAAGTCCCGGATTTAAAACGATGCTGCAGGGAGTTCCGAATGCTGTAAGGAAATAACGATGGCGCAAAGAATTCCGTTGTTCCCAAGGCATCACTTCACAAGTCACGATGCCCCCCCCCCCCTTTTCCTTCCTCCCCGCCTGGCTCTTCGGAGACTCACTAGAAAATAGAGCGCTTTGTTTGACATAGATAAACAAAACCTTTTGGCAGCAAAAGTATTTGGGGTCTCAACCTTAACGACGCAGATTTCTTTGCTGTTACATTATGTAGCTCGTGTACTAGTGCGCTCATAAGTACCGACAATCCCTCACAAGAGACATGGGAGGGTTTAGAACTTTTAAAAGCTTCAAGCTTTTTTGGATGGAAAGGGAAGATATTCTTGATTACCTCCAGTGCCACAATTTTGTGCAGACGTGTTGTAAATACCCGTGCTGACTCCTTGAAGCTCACCATACGCCGCGACGTTGAAAGTGCCACCCGCAACCCTGTCAGAGTCTCGGTCCCAGAGCTCTCATCCGATGACATTCTACCCGGTGGAGAGTGTCATCGCCAAAACGGTAAGTTGTGAGTCCTTATATTTAAATGTATCGAAGTCTTTGATAAGATTCTGAGTTAACGTTGTACCTGCTTTTCTGTAAAAATGATTGAAACATGTTTCAAACAAAATAATTCGCTACGCCTTGCCTAACCCCTGAAAATTGATTTTCTTAATGCTCTTTTTTGCATGAAATGCCTAGAAGAAATGCAGTTTTTCTCTCCGTTTCCCAAATGCCGATACTGCCATATAGCCAAGAAAGGAGACTACGAAAAAAAAGAAATAGACATTGATCAAATCATCTTGGTATACCGCGCAATCGGTAAACATATTACTCTAATGTAACGGTTGTGCAATAGGTTTTCTTTGTGGTACATTTCGGCTCAGTTTCGTATATGACGGCACTGGTAGCAGTACGACAAAGATTTATATTAGGTGGTTATAATGAACTGTCTGTTGCGCACTCCGCTACTGCGCATGTGCGCCGCCGTTATTGTGTGCAATATTCTGGAGTCTGGTGTAGGCTTGCGGAAAGCGGTGCCCGACAGCGGAGACGATGTAGTGTCCATAAAAATGAGCATTTCGCTATTACGCAGGACTATAGTACATGTCTGTTCAAATTTCTTTCAAGCCCTGTGTAATCTTATCTTGTAAGATCTCCTCTTTTCATCCCCATGCAGTGTAGAGCGCATTAGCGTGAGTGCTTGCACGGTGTGAGCTGTAGCGTTGTTCTAAAATCGAGCACTGCGCGGGTGCGCTCTTTATACTTGGCTTCTTTGGAAACAGCAAAGGCACTTATAAATAAATTGGCAACTTCGAAATATCTGCGTAAAATTAGGCTGGCAATGTCCACGCAAAACTAAGATGCGAAAATACGCGTCCGTCGGACGCGTAGTTTAACCCGGTGAACCTTGAGTGCTTGAAACAAAATTGTTATGAAAATTTGCACGTTCAGTGTCTTACAACAAATCGTTCAACCAACAGCAGCACATCCGTGCGACTGCACTCCGACACATATACACTTCACACACATTAGTTGAAATTTTTTCTGAGAAAAGGCTAAGTTGATTTCCTGTAATTTGTTTTATTAAATGTGTTTCGCTTTTTTTGCGTGCTTTATTGTATATTTTATTTCAAACGCTACACCAACAGGCTTTATTCTCCGTCGTGGTATTTTTTTTTTGGTTACTAGCTGCTTTTTGCTAATTTTCTGCTCGCGAATTAAAAAAAATATTTTATGGCGATTCACGTGGCCTTTAATCTCGATCCTCGTTTGTTATGATGTAATGACTGCTTTATGACTGGACCATTCGGGGAGCGGTACCATGAGAGAGACAAAAGAAGGAGCTTAACCGAGGCGGTCTGTTGCCAGATACTTATACCGAAATGTAATTAGGTGAGAGAGAAGCACGCTATCCCTAAGATGAACGGTACGAGTACACGGAGCGATAAAAAAATTGTCCCCTGGCGGTAACCGTTTCCTCCATAGATGAGGCTAAAGTTATGCTGGATTAGCTAATTAAGTTTAACACAAATTTAGCTAGGCTTAATACGTGAATTAAAGTTTGGAACTGAAATTAAGCGGCTGGATAGCAAAATATAAATGAAAAAAGCAAGGTAAGCACTAACGAACTGTACATATTCCTTTATAAATTGAGAAGGTAGAGTGCCGAGGGCTCTATCCCGGAAAATAGAAAAGAAGGTTTTTCATTTATGTAACTCGCGATCGGTGGCTTTCAGTCTGTAATAAGTTTAATAATACATTCTAGCTTTACACATATTCTATCTGAATCTCTGATTTTGTTTTTGATATATAATTTCGACGTCTACACCGATGTTCAAATGGCTAACTGCACCCATTAAATTGAATCAAAGTGAATAAAGCTTGAAAAATATGAAGCCACCGAAAAAAAAAAACATATTCGCAGTAGCCTCGAATATATCCCTATATCTTCCGTAAACACATAGCGCTTTTTTTCTTGCAAAACAATATAGATAAAGAAAGCACGTACGCTGCGCGACACTGCTAGCGCAAAAGGGACTTCGCTGCATGTTTGTATTTTACTTTAAAAAGGTGTCGTTGGGCATAAAATTTTGCTTCTTAGGTGAGCGCCAGACATGAACCCTTGGCACTATCCTACCAGTGTTTATGTCCTGCTTTCAAGATTCAGCTAAAGAAAAAAAAAGGTATGTGGTCTCTAGTTCGCGCTCACCGCGTCGTGCTATGCACACTGCGCAACCCAGTTTGCACGAACAAGACATCGCCGATTTTCTTGTTTTAATTTGGAAAAAGAAATGCTATCCACATATAGATTTCATGTAGTTTAAATAGCAGGCTGGGAAACCAACTTAGGTTGAACAATGCTCTGTCTCTCGGTTCACTCTTCGAGCAAAACACGAAAAGAGCGAAGGTCGTGTTCGCGCGTGTAACAATATCAAAGAGAACACATGATCTTGCCTCCTCCTAATCTCAAGACTTACGCAAACTTCTCTAAATCTCTGCTTGTCAAGTAGTATGTAGTTTAGGATTTAAACCCTGGGTTCTTGCTCCCGTCCGGATCAAGACTTGTTCTAAAAATTGCAGGTAAATCGAAAAAGTACGGCCTTCCACACTCTTTTGATTTACATGCAAATTTCGGAACAAGTCTTGATACGGTCGAGAGATATAACGCAGAGTTCAGATAAGGAAATTCAAACTATTTGATAGTTAAAAATAAGTTACATTTGCGGTAGCCGTGTAACTAGAAAGAAGCGATTCAGGATTTATATTGTTGCCAGGTTTCGTTTTAATCACTAATACCTAGTGCAATGTCCAGGGGTAGGCGGTCTGACATCGTGTACTATTGCAGAAACACGTGGTGCGATAGCACTTGTACGTGCATCACTCCGGCGTTAAAATACCGTTTGCGGAATCTTTTTATTTTCTTTCAGCTCTTTTTTTAACATGATATATTCTTAGGGTCGTTGATCAGCTTTTGTTGAAGCCGCACTGAAGCCGTACCAGTCACGTAACTGCCACTCATGTGACTGTCAGTAACTTGACTTAGGTCACATGACCCAGGTGATGTGACCGTCTTGTGTCTTGTGACCTAGGGACAAGTGACTGGCAGTTCTGATTTCAATACGCGGCTTGCAAGTCGAGATACATTTTCGTCTTTATTTTTAATATTTTTGCTTAAACTCATTATCGCTTATGATTACTCTTTCTCATAGCTTTCTTTTTCTTCGACTTTGAACGCCAGAGCTGGCACCGTTTGTCAGGCAAAATTTACTTTTACTAGAAGCATACTCCCTCGCTCACCCACCCTCACTCACTCTCCCTCACTCCTCTCCCTCACTCTCTCCCTCACTCACTCACTCTCTCCCTCACTCACTCACTCTCTCCCTCACTCACTCCCTCACTCCCTCACTCTCACTCTCTCCCTCACTCTCTCCCTCACTCTCTCATCCTCACTCCTCCCTCACTCACTCACTCACTCACTCACTCACTCACTCAATCCACTCACTCACTCACTCACTCACTCACTCCCTCACTCTCTCCTCCTCACTCACTCACTCCTCTCCCTCTCTCCTCTCTCCTTCACTCCCACTCTCTCTCTCTCTTTCCCTACCCACCTACCCACCTCCTCTCTCCTCTCACCTCACTCCCTCTCTCTCTCTCACCTCCCTCCCTCCTCCCTCTTCCTCCCTCTTCACTCCCTCCCTCTCCCTCCTCACTCCCTCTCCCACTCCCTCCCTCCCTCCCTCCCTCCCTCCCTCACTCACTCACTCACTCACTCACTCACTCACTCACTCTCTCACTCCCTCCTCACTCTCTCTCCCTCTACTCCCTCTCTCTCCCTCTCTCCCTCCCTCCCTCACTCAATCTCACTGTCACGGTTCGGCCGGAGATGTTGCGAATGCGATAGAGGCGAGGCCGAAAACGAATAATTTACAACCCATTATATTTACAAAAGGAAGACGAAGATATCACGGAAAGCAAAGGAGTATGTACACAGTAAAAGGGGAAATCATACACACAGGCTTATGCGCATCTAGAGTTCCAAGAAACGAAGCTGTTCGGAGCAGGTCTTACAGTTTGGTTTCGTTGCGTCGACGAACCGAAGTCACTTGCCAAAGGCAGCGAAGGCCCTTGTCTCCTAGGCGTCTGACGGGGAGTGTGGAACTCTCGCCACGACAGCTTGTGCACAGCAAGGGTCGGGCGAGTCCTGGAGCGTAGCCATGGACCCCATCCGCCGCCTCCTCCCGGTCTCAGTCTTCGATTACCCCTGCTTCGCCATCCTCTTCTTTTTCTTCTCCTCTCTTCTGACCTCGTTGTCTCACGTGGCATCATCTTCTTCCTTCTTGTCCCTTCAACTTCATTTTATGTCATTTCTTAGAATCATGACATTACCCCCCGCAAACGAGAATTTCATAACATGAAGTTCTTTCTTGAGATCTTCATCTACAGAAGGTGCTATCTTGCGGTCGTCGACCACCAAGCACAATGGCTATCTTCCACAGCTACACTTTCACAACACAGGTTTCTTGAAGAGTTTTTCACCCACAAATCATTTCGTCTAATCACAACCGTTCAGGAAACACACCGTGAAAAACAAAGCACAATCGAGTGATGCGAAATATCGAAGTTCCGACATTCCTTAACATCCTCAAGTATTTAAACATTTCTTTTTATCCAGCTTTGGAACCTCAGAAGATGCAATGATTGAATAATGCAGCAGCTGCATCATCTTTCGAAATTCCCACAAATAACCAATCTGACATTTTAGCTGTTCACAAGCATTCCACATTACCTTATACATATATTCGGCGAAGTATCGTCGATACGTTTAACTTTCTCTTCTTTTTTTTTTTCAAAACATTTCATATTTTATATTTGTGGCAAACGCACTCCCCTGATTTTGAACACTTGAAAAGCAAGCATAACTGCATACACAAAACTTCTCTAAACTTCAATGCACAATCACTGAGCGATACGATCATCTCAAAACTGAATAGTTTCGTACAGAACAAAAATCACCGAACGAAGGAAAACCTTTCCGAAAATCAAAGACTACCACGTGCCGAAAATACCACAAAGGATGGCCTTCCAATGTTCAACCTCCTTTCATACTTCGCTTTTGTAGTACAAGCTACGAATACCATAACAACCCTCTTCGTGACGAAGGCTATACGAAATTGACAAACAGAATCTTGAGATACCAAACCGATACACTTAGAAATATCAGCATTGACGTTTGCAAAAGAGAAAAAGACCCAGTCTAATCGTTTCAGCCAGGAATGGAATCAAATCATAGCGCTCAGCTACCCTCCCAGTCTTGGCCTTTTGGCCGTCCAGTTCACCAAAACGCTCGATAGCACCTCAGGGAAACAGCTTAACTTAGCGCGGTCAATCGCGATAGGGTAGATCGCAATTCCAACGTCAGCAGAGCGCGCGCTTGGCTTCTTGTTTGGCATTTTTACTCCCTTGCGGACACTGTGACCCTTCACTTGCGCACCAATTCGTTGCCTTCTGAGCTTACCGTTGCACTGCCCTAGCAGCGTCTTTTGAGCGTTCAACCGGCGTCTCCGCTGAGTACTCCGGTGAACCACACATGCCAGATGTTTTCTGCTCTTTACCTTCTGACCAGCAGAAGCAGCCCTCCGTACTTTAGCACTCCCTGTGCTTTGCTGGGCCTTCTTCAGTACGACCATGGGCCGCATCGTCACCTCAGCATCTTCTCCGCTTGCAAGGGCTGAAGCTTCAGCTTCTGCACCAGCTCTTAAATGGGGCTCCGAGTCTCCGGAGGACCTTCCCTTACTTTTCATCTTGTCATTTTCTGTGACAGGCGGACAAGCCTCGTCAGAATTTCCCATAAGCTCCGTAGCTTTCCTCCTTTGTGGACCTTCTCTCTGCAGTGAAACCTCATCTGTCCACATTTTTGCACCATTTTGTGCCTCCTCTGCAGCTTCCAGTAGCGCTATCATTTCCTCCAGGTGGTGGCATTCCGCCTTTATGCGTGCCATTTCCGTGGCGCTTTCTTCTCTCCACTGTTGTTCCTTTCCAGAGGCAAAACGTCCCCGCTCGCCCTCTTTTCGTAGCAACTCTTGCCACTTTTGCTCTTCTCTCAGGTCAGCCTTTTCAGCCTCGAGCAAACCGTTCAACCATTCTTTCAGTGCGATCCCTTCTAGTCCTACAGCGTTTCCAATCTCTTGCACCTTACACAGATCCATCTTATCACCTTGCACTACGAGCGTTATTTCGAAGGAACTTCCATGGCCAAGAAATAATGAGACTGGGTACTCACTACCGGGACATGTTTTACCTAGTAATGGCTCGCTCTAAATTACACCTCTGTGTATCGGCATATCTCTATCAACATTCGCGCATCTCGGACTTCATTAATATCAGGATGTTAGAAGTATCCTGGCAGGCTCGCCATTGTCACGGTTCGGCCGGAGATGTTGCGAATGCGATAGAGGCGAGGCCGAAAACGAATAATTTACAACCCATTATATTTACAAAAGGAAGACGAAGATATCACGGAAAGCAAAGGAGTATGTACACAGTAAAAGGGAAATCATACACACAGGCTTATGCGCATCTAGAGTTCCAAGAAACGAAGCTGTTCGGAGCAGGTCTTACAGTTTGGTTTCGTTGCGTCGACGAACCGAAGTCACTTGCCAAAGGCAGCGAAGGCCCTTGTCTCCTAGGCGTCTGACGGGGAGTGTGGAACTCTCGCCACGACAGCTTGTGCACAGCAAGGGTCGGGCGAGTCCTGGAGCGTAGCCATGGACCCCATCCGCCGCCTCCTCCCGGTCTCAGTCTTCGATTACCCCTGCTTCGCCATCCTCTTCTTTTTCTTCTCTTCTCTTCTGACCTCGTTGTCTCACGTGGCATCATCTTCTTCCTTCTTGTCCCTTCAACTTCATTTTATGTCATTTCTTAGAATCATGACACTAAATAATTGCATGTATGGATTGTCGGCTTTCATTTCGGAAGCACAGATCAAATTCACCAAATTCACGGCTATTTTAATAATCCAGATCGTATTCTTTTTAAAAACAGTATACAATTTGTTATCTTTCACGAATTATTGTTTTCCCAAAAATATTAAATTAGGTTTTCTTATGGTCAGCAAAAAAACGGTGTGCTTTTTTTGTTCTAGTCACTGACAGTTTAAAAAAACCAAGCTTTCGAGCCGACTGGTTCTCGTTTAGATTACCTGGTGGGGAATTTATACGATGGTCTAACTTCTTAGTGTTTGTGCATATTGCTTTGCCTATGTTCCCACGGTAAGCAAACCGGATGTGCTGATATGTCATTCCTTGGGGTAAGCGAGGAAGTGTGGAAACATGGACGCAGAGAAAGGCAACAATCTGAGAGTTGAGGCTTTCATTATAAAGCATTCTTTTTTTTCAAGTTATATTACACTAAAAGCTAACATAAAACGCGACCGTGTTTAACTTCCCTTTAATTTTAAGATATGTGTTAATTCAAATATGCTTCCCTAAAATCTGCAAACCATACAGAATATCTGCTATGAATTAATATCCACATTCTTAAGTCGAAATATAAAAACACACCACTGTTTAATGTAGGATGGAGCATGTGTAGCCTTTGTTGATTCCTTGTACGTGCATGGTGTAGCCACAGCACAAAATAAAAACCCTTCATAGAAACCACCTTAGAGGTTGTAGCAGACTTCACTCATCGGGACATGATGAGCTTACAAGAACAGTGGGCGTGGTTTATTATACTATCCCTTCATGCTCGCTGATTCGTCCCTCAGTGTTCTTATCGGAGTAATGCCGCAATCCTATTGGCTACAAAGCGATGATAAAATGCCCGGGATCCCTTAGCAGCCTCAGCAATACACATGT